>JAQQAE010000089.1:0-44557 GCA_029823295.1 Pseudamia nigra | reverse complement strand
CAGCGGCTCAGGGTAGGCGGCCATCTGCCTCGACCGGCTGGGGTTAGTGGACAGAGGAGAGACAAAAGAAAAGAGTAACAATAGAACAACAAACAACACAGACACTGGGTGGCGTCCACCAGACACTGGACCGGTCCAGAACCAGCAAACACACAGCAAGGACATCAGGAGGCCGAGCAACCTAAAGACCTAGGGCAGACGGAGGAAGCACAAAACTACAAGGAAGATGCAAGTTAGTATCACATTGCAAGACAATGAGGTGACTGGAGAGGTGAGAGATCTCAAAATGTGACAAATATATTTAAATGTGGTACAATTGATCAGACCAAATAAACAGCAGGAATACCTCGCTGTGCCCTTTAGGGATTTCAGCTAGTTTTTCTATTTTGTAAACACTTAATCTTTCAGCCTCTTTAGTTGCAACATACGGCTGATCACTCAGTAGTTAAAAAGAAAAAGACAAGAATCAGTGGACCACAGATTCCCACAAAATTGGATACGAGCAAAGAAAGAACTATTTTGTTGCCACTCAGTCTGCAATACATTTGAATTGGCTATGTTGAAAGAAGTGTCCTGATTTAAAAATAAGAGAAAGACTGAAAGAAAAAAATACCAATCAAACGAATTCTTTTCAGTGAACAATAATCTCAAAAACATCATTAAAGAGACAAGCTTTATTGCCAAGAATATCTTTGCAAAAAAAGGCTATTTCTTTCATGCAGCATAATGATGAAAAGCCAGAGTAATGATGCTACAACTGCACGGCTGCATTTTCCTTTATGTAGAGAGCAATCATATTTTCTCATTTCTGTTACTGTGTCTTTGTATGAGTCATTCAAGGATGCCAACTAGCTAATCCAAAGAACTGTCATAATGGCTTCTGTGGACAGTTGAGTGCACACACCTTATCCATGGGTGCATTAATTAAGATGGTTGCTTGAAACCACTAGCAATTAATGTAGTGTATCAACAAGCACAGGGCACCACAATAGTGAATGGTAGCCAAATGGTATTACTGCTATGGCACCTGGTCCTCAATAGGCATTGTTTGGCTACCTTTTGTGCCCATGTAGTGTGACATATTGCCCTCAAGCACTGACCATCTGACCAGGGCTTTAAACACTAGGCTAATAATAGGAAAAGAAATCAAGAGAAGGAATCCTAGTAATTATGCCCCACTGCGGGACATAATGGGTGAAAAGTGTAAAGGGCTAAGAGGGAGAAGACAAAGGAAAGAAAAATACAGTGCAACTGTGAGTGCACAAGAAACTACCACTTTTTCTGATGCAAGGAGATGACAGTCAGAACAATTAGCAGTAGGTTAGACTTAGAGGTTGGAGAGTCAAGGACGGTCCAAGTCCCTGCCTGAACAGGATCAACAAACCTCTGCATGATGTGTGAGAGTTGGGGCTTGTGGTCAGTGCTTGCAAGTGTACATGCTTAAATCAGGCATAAAATGTGTTAGGCCATTTCCAGGATCCGAAGCCAAGGTCTTGGCAAGAGTCTGCGTCTCTGGGTTCCACAGACCTGCCCTTGAACTCGGTTCCTGGGGAATAGACTCATTCTCTCTTGAAAAGTGGAGAAAGGAAGCTATTATCTGACACAGCCTGTGGAGGAGACACTGGGCGATGATAGAGAACTCCAAAATGAGGCCGAAGCAGACCACAAGACCAAAGTTTGTTTGTGCAGTGACTTTCATATTGTTTGTGTTTGTGTCCGTGTGTGCATGTGAATTTGTGTATGCGTGCTTAATTTGCAGTATCACAGTGTATGTGAGCCCCTCACTGTGAGCAAAGGAAGGATGCAATTTACATTTTTGTGCACATGTACAGGAGCAGCAACAAATAAAAACCCGTGCCTAAAAATAAAATGACTTGAGAATTAATTAAAGTCAGAGAGTGTGCAGCAACAAACAGATGTGTCCTATTTAGGGCTAATATCAACTTTAGCTAACTAGTGTAGGGAACTTGTGATTGATGGCGTCTGTCACTGTTACAGCTCCAACATGCCTTAATCCTATCCAGCGGTTGCACAGCACCCAGATACACAATGCCTGATCTTTTATTCCTTTATTCAAATCCCATCGATTGAATAGAGTGATCAGAGGCGTTGCCCTCTCTGGAAGAGCTTAATCTCTCCCTGACACATGGAAGACTTGCTGGACTTTGATGATGCAGCCGCATATCCTTTTGGGCTTTCAAACAACTCTGCGTGCGCTGCTACCTCCGTCAGCTGTCTGGAGAACAATCATTCAGTACAAAGCACTGTCAAGGCTTCAGCAAGCAGAAGCTTCACCCCGCCAGCCTCTAATTCACCCCCCTGCTCCTCACCCGGCTGCAATGCACTGTGGGAGTGGATAACCAAATCCCAGATGCAATTAGTGGTGCTTTCAGAGGACGTGGTTTAAGCAATATGCTGGAATATTCCATTGTGCCCCTGTGCACTGGTTATGGGCAAATTGGAGTTTCATCAGATCTGCAGTGCTAAAGACATTTACAAAAAGCTAAAAATCATGGTGGACAATTCAATTTGTTGCACTCATGGCACTAAACAAGAGCAGTCCAGAGGATTTTTAATTGATGTGTCTATTGTTTCTTTGTACTCACTGAGGATAACATAATTACCCCCTTTATTATCCCTCTGACGTTATGTTAAACAGGCACACTTATCTGAGCCTATGCCAACCCATGCACATGCTGCTGCTCTTGTTCGCTTGGTGCTCTATGGTATGTGCCTCTTGCATCTATGTATGCTTTATGGTGTCTTAAAGCATTCATCTTGAAAGAGTTAGTCAGGGCACAATGACATTCGGTCGATACCGAACAAACAGACGATGATATATTTATCCCTCAAATAATCCTCAGGTCTGACTACTTCTCCATTAAAATGATAGATTTGACTTGAATAACACCCACACAGCAACGGATGTCAGAGCAGAAAAATGAGCCTGTGTAGTCACAGCAGGGATAGAATGTCATCTGTGTATCAAATGTGATCATCTTCATGGGCTTGGGGTGTGTGTGGAGCAGTATGTGCCGTCTGGTAATGTCTTGTGACAGCCTCACAGAGCACATTCCTCACGGTGTGCCCAGATCTACCTGGGAAATGACCATCCAGATCTGACCAGGCCTGTCATCTACTGCGTGTCAGTGTAAGGCAGCTTCATATGGTCAGAAAGGCCATGTGTGTAAACAATGACAAAATGACAAAAAGCATCCCTGCATGCAGTGAACACATGAAGACAAGCAAGAGCACAATCACACAATCATGCAGGCACAGAATGAAAACAAATCAGAAGGTGTGCTGTATTTACTGAGATGAAGGTCTACCGCCTCCATGTTCACCTCGGCATACACAGGTCCAAATTGCAATTACGGGTATGTGCCATTCTTTTGCATTAATAAAAGGAATTTTGCTGTTAATACATTTTCGATAAATAGGGTTAGGGTTAGAAAAATAGAAGAATGGTTATGATTAAAATGTATTACATGTATGTATAAAATGTATTAAAATGTACATATATGAAAGAATGGTTTGTAATATATGAATACTTTGAGACTAATGGTTGTATACAGTATTTTTATAGTAATGCCTGGAACTATGTGACTCTGGGCAATAATTTGTCATTAATTCATTTGAACTGACCGACACATAATATGGAATAAAAGTATGTATTATTAGCATGTGAATCATACAGCTACTCTCACAATAATTTACAACAGAAAATCTTGAAATCCTTTTATCCCTGTAAGGCAAAAGGAATTCATAGTTTGCTTTCAGGACTGAAGGCCTTTTGTGCTAGTTTTATTATTTTTTTCTAGCAAGGTTTATTTTCTGATAGTCCATCTTTGAAGGCTCTTGATTTGTTCAGTAACAAAAGAATGTTTTTCAGCTATTAAAAAAACAACAAAGGGCACTTTGCTTCTCCTTCCCCGACAATGACATAAAGTGCAAAAATTCATATTTATTTTCCTGTTTGCATTTTGCAATGCTGATCATATTTAAACAGCGCTTTGAACAATCTGCACTTTTTTCTGTCAAATAACTTTTGAGTATTGTGTTGGATCATGCGAAACTAAACCCCATCGTATGATTGTGTGCGGTCTACTTAGGTTGAGGAGCTTTACAAAATAAACTAGCTCCTTTTGGTTGCGTTCGAAGACAGAAACAGTGCTGACTTGCACACTTTTGAAGAGAATTCTACATTTGTATGGCTGAATCGATACAATTAAAATTGCCTTTTTTGCATTAAGCAGTTTGCCTTCCAACTCAAAGTGGGGACCTCAGCAAAGTTGTTGTTTTCTCAGTCTACACCATTTACCTCAATTCTATCATCACTGACAACCTGCTTGCAAACTTCAAGGCCAAATGTGCATAAAACAAATCATTTCAGAGTGTCAGCAGATAATGTGAGGTAGTGATGCAAATCTGTTTACCACTTTTCTTCCAATACATTAAAGGTGCTTTGTGTTGTGCGCTTTGACGGCGTGTCATAAAGCAAAGAGTTTTTGTGTGTGATGTGTGTGTGAGAGAGACACACACACACGCACACACCCGAGAGAGAGAGAGGAGAGAGTGATTAAGTGGCTGCTTGTTTATATGCATTATTCTTTAACTGTGAACAAGTGGATTTTGAGGAGGTGTCTGTTTGTGATCACTGTGACATTCGAGGATGTGAAGTGTATATTCACACTAATTATCCTTAATTATTTTTTACTTTGCAGTACTCACTTATATTACCATTTTAACATGTTCATAGCAAGTGCTCCATCAAATGAGGGATTGTCACTGGTGTTGGTTTTAATTGTTATCCACTTGAAACTGTTTTTTTTTTTTTTTTCAGTACACAGTGTGAGCAACTGCAGCCTGGATCTTTTTGTTTTGTCCCTGATGTAAGTTCAGACAACAAAGAAAAGTTGTAACGAACCTGACTTGTGGTGCAGCATCTTTCACTGACACTGTTTATCTTCCAGAGCCTTGGTTCACCCTCATGTTCAGCAGCTGCTCTTTAATTATGATTAGGCTGTTCACACTTCTCAACCTCCTCATCGCTCAATTACAGCACAATATTGATTTGTTCCTGGAAAAACCATCAAGGATGCACAGCCAGGAAAGCACTGATATGCTCCCTAATATGATAAATGTGTTTTAATCCAACGTCACATTAAAATGCCATCTTACACTGCTATTAGTCACCAAATTAATGATCAGAATTAACCAGTGTGGCAGTTGTAACGAGACTGGCCCTTGATCCCCTGTTGTTGGTCATTTTGCTCTGAAACTTTGTCCTCATATCTAATGAACTCATTTTTATAAAATGGAACTCATAGTAAAACACAATTTATCATTGCACATAACAAAGGTTTGTTTGTGCTCCTTTGTTCTTTAAAGTTAAATACAGTCCCTGAGGTGCCTGTATAAATAGGATCCTATGTGGAGTATACTACATTTGTCACTCGGTTATAGATGGTATCCGCAGTGTGGCACCTTACTTGAGTACATCATACAGTACAGAGGGAGCATACAGACTTGTAGGCTAGTCTGGTCACAGAATGAGAGCATGTGGCAGTGTCAGCAGCCTAGTGCGGCGTGGCCAGGTTTCCTGGGGCGAGGGCTGTGCTGTGCTCCATACGGAGGGCCTGAGCTGGGAGCCCGGGGGCCATGCAGTCCCAGGTCAGCAGATGGGCCTGTGATTATTATTTCCAGGCCTGTCTTACCTGACCACTTCCTCACTCCGTGAACAGCTGTTTCACTCGCTTCACTGAGATGCTACATGAACAGCCATTTTTCTTCTGTTCTTTACTTTGTACATAGTATAAATCTTTACTGTGACCCTGCTCTGGGCTCCATCCACCTGTGTCTTACCTCGGGCAAAAACTCCCCTGGAGGATTGTTTTCACTTCTTTTTTTGTCTTGGTCTTTACCAGCCAAGGAAAAAAAGACTGAGATTGTTTTCCAAACAATGGAAAAGAGTAAAAGGGCTCTGTCCATTTATAGCTCTGCAGTAATATTTTAAAAATAAATAAAATGTTTCATTACATTATCCTGGAAACAGGGCCATTGATTATTGTTCAAAATCACATTGTAGAGTAATTTAACTTATAAAATAGTTTATCATTTAGTCATAAAATGTGTGAAATTGTGCGTTTTAATCCTCTCAATAAGGTTGATGCATCGTGAGAGGTAAGAGCATGCCATTTCTCTTAGACTTTGTCAGGTTTAGCAATCACGTATTGCAGACTATGGTGCTTTTGGATGAATACCCTCTTTAGTCAACCAATTCATCACACTGCAGGGAATATTGTTGTACAGCACCTGGTGTTCAGACTATTTCTGTGTTCTAAACACTGTTGGTACAAACCATTTGTTCTCCATCCAACAATGCTTGCAAAGCCTCATTACTGCTTCATTATTCTTGGGGGATTTTGCACCATCTTAAATATTATTCTTATAAAGAAATTATTAGGTCCAAAAAGATAACTCTCTTTCATTGTTATTTAAGAAGTCGGTGCTGGGTGTAATAATAACAATTTGCTAACAAAGGCTTAGAGACAGGTATATAGACACAGGATCTGCAACTTGAAATATTTTCTAGATTCTCCGAGCAAGAGTAATATTGGACATCTCAGACTTTGGTTCAATAGAGAAGCAGCTGCAAACAGCCTTTGGTCTGAGAGAACAACATCAAAAGTAGTATCTTTATTGTACTGTAATCCAGGAGAGAATTATTGTTCCAGAGAACAAATGGTTTTAGTAAGTAGTTTAACAGCAACAAAAACAAACTGGAGGGAAACATTTAACCAGGAACAGAAAGAGAAGTGCTGAAGCAGTTTTAAGCCCCTCAAATCATTCAACATAGATTCAAGCACTGAATAAAAGAGCAGATTCTGGCTTATTTATTGATGAAAATGAAATAGCTGAGAAAGGAAATTTCTTTGAAATGCACAACATAAAATAATAGGTTTTCTGAACTGTATAGCCCAAATCCAAAAGACTTGTGGGAGGAGGCAAAGCACATTTTGACTGTGCTAACTGCCTGCACTATGATGAAAAAACCCTCCTTGTTACAAAGATAGGAAATACACCTGTAAGGTCAGGTGGCCAGCTTTCAACAGTACAGGCCCCAACCACTGAGCTGTTGATCAGACACCTCTTTTCACACAGCTGGTGCATTTAGATTCCCAGCCCCTCCCTCAAATCCCACAGTGTGCTCTCAAGGAAATGTGTGGAAATGAATTATGGAAATTTCTGATGGGAAACTTGGTGCATTAGTGTTTCATTTAGCTTGCGCGTATCCTGAAGCACTGCTCCAACCTACGAGGGACAGAGCTGGAAATATAACTCTCAGCGGCAGGGAAGCCCACAGGGGTGCGTCTCCCAGTCAGGGCACGGGCCAGTCGATTTATCTGCCAGTGGCCTGGGCCTGTCTGATACAAGCTCTCTCACAGGTGGATTTATCACCGTTGCCTGGAGCTGCAGGCCTACAAACTCAATACAGGCCTCTATTTTTTATACTGGCTAAGCACAGCAACCTCTGCTAACTCTCCTCAACCCCTGAATCTCAGGGTGTACTCACTCAGACACGTTTTATTTGTGTCAGTGTTCCATTTTGAAGGTAGTTCAGAAACTTATGAGGAGAGAAATATTGTTCTCCAGTCACATATTTCATGTGTCTGCGTACCTGTGCGCATGTGGTTATAGTACTCTACTGGGCTGCAAAAAGATGTGATCAAAGGGAGAAAGTGTGACTCCGTTCTTAAACTGAAACATAGGCTGGCTCTTCTGCTGAACATCTGTTATAAGCCGCTCGTGATGAAAGATATTTTGAAAAGAACGACGTTTTGGCAGCATCGAGCAATCCCACGAAAATATCAAACCCAATGACAGTGGTGGGCAGAGTACACAGAAACAGCACTCAAGTACAAATAGTGTTGCTTCATAATTAGAGTGAATCAAGTAAAATATAGTCACAAAAACAAATACTTGAGGAAGTGTGAAAAGGTATCTCATGAAAAAAAATTTCAAATGGTGAGTAACTTAACAATGTGGAGTTTATTACAACCTAACATTTTTCAAATGTGTATTTTGGCCATTCTGGTTTATTGTTATGATTATTATTATTATTTTTGATTATCTTTGCCTTTTTGATTATTTTGATCATTCTTGCTCATAATGTTGCTTATTTTGTTGATTTTTTTGTTCAATTTTTTTGTTTATATTGTTCATTTTTGTTAATGTACTTGATTATTTTCTTCCTTTTTGCTGATTTTGTTTCTTGTTTTGTACAATTTACATGACTGCTTTGTTCATGTTTATTTATTTTCCCGGTGATTTTATTAATTACTTGCTCCTTTTGTTAATGTTGTTACATTTTTGTTCATTCTGTTGCTTGTTGTGGTTATTTTTGTACACTCTGGCTTTTTTGACACTTTGTTTATTCATTTTGATACTTTTTTCAATTGAATTGATCATGATTTTGTTCTTAAATATTTTTTTTGCCTTTTTTATTCCTACTCATTAAGGTGGAGCAAAATGTAACTGAGTAGAAGTACTTTTTTTAATCACAAATGTAGTAAGAGTGAGAAGTACTCTGCAAAACAATTACTCTCAGAAGCACATTTTATGGGAAAAACTACTCAAGTACATGTTAAGGAGTAAATGTACTTGAGTACTAACAACCTTTGCTCAACAATATCCTTACTCTACTAAGTATTTGTTTTATGTACAATGATCATTACTCGTACCAACGGATTTTTTTAGGTCAAATTTTGTCCAAAATGTATGGTTTGACATTTGACTTCACTTGAAAAGCATATTAAAGTGAAGAAATTGCATTTCAGTGATGCATTATCTATGAATAATTTCAGTGTTGTATTGCATTTGTGCTTTATGAAGAACATGTTTGAAAAACAGTATGTGTCTGACTTAAATATGAATGTACGTTTTTTTGATTTCAGCAGATAAATTATGACTAGTTAAAAAGAGGCAGAACATGATAAACACTGACTTGAAGCATGGAAGATTCCTGCTTTTTGTTTCCATGGTTCAACTTATGTTGTTCTCGCAGTATTGTTATTTTAAGTGCTCGAAATAAAACAAACACAAACAAATCAAAATGTACTAATTTAACAGTCGTATAGAATACATACTGTATGTTTCTCTTTCCCCACTAAAGTAATGATTAAACTATAAGATGATATAAATCCCTGCACTGAGATTACTGATTACTGAGATTTGTGCAAACATTGAAATCATTCTTTATATAATTCACAGCACAATAAATAGACAGTAAATAAATAAATACAGATGCTTGCTATGTGCAAGACTAGCCTTGAATTGAATGATTTCATCTGGGATTGCATGAGTTTTCTTTTTTACACATTCATGTCTCTACTGGTGGATCCTCATTATGTTGCCCAGAGGGATGGATGTGACTATTCTGCCACTGGAATCATGCTGGTCTGCTGACAGTTGGTGGCAGTAATGTGCTGTTAACAAAGCATAATTTATTAAGAAATTCTCCCTTGTAAGTATTTGTTTACCATAGAAGTTTCCAATGGTCAGAACATGTTTTACTGTTGTGGAAGACAGAGAAATAGAAAATGAAAGTCTTACTTTGACTTATTAAGCACCCTATTTACTGTGAAGTGGCAATACTGGCAATGCAGCTCCAGTCTGATGTACTGTACTTCTAATGACATTACACAGTCAGCTGCTACTGTACTTGAAATCTATTGATATGCAGGGTGTCATCAGCCTTTTTAGATCTTTTATTTTTAAACATATTCTTGCAGCAGCAGGAAGATTAGTTACTATATGTGGGTTATGTACGGTAAGTGTATACAGCTTTGTTTTGTATAAAGTCATCACACAAAACTCCATAAATATGAGCTGCCTTGTATTTGTGTTGCCATTATGTTATGGTATCACAGTGCACATCAACATTCAACAGTTTCTCTGACTTTGTGCTACTTTTCTTTGCAGACCCAGTGCAGGTGAGGAGGGGAGGTTTTTCCCAGAACGTGCACTTCCGAGAGGAGAGCTTACTCAATTACACTGACAACAATAAGTGACAAAAAAGAAACTCCACTTAGTTACATTTTGCTCCACCTCAATGAGCAATAGTAAGAAAGGTTGAAATTTTACAACCTCAATTCCAAAAAAGCTGATGTGTAAAAAAAAAAAGCCAGAATGTAATGATTTGCATAAACCCATATCTTATTCCCAGGGCAACTTAAACAACATATCAGATGTTAAAACTGAGTCATTTTGCCATTTCGTGGAAAATTTTTAGCTCATTTTGAATTTGATGGGACCCACACATCAAAAAGTTGCAAGAGGAGAAACAAAAAGCTGGAATAGTAAATAAAAAAACAACTTTAGGAGCATATGACAACTAATTACTGTGGGTTAATTAGCAATGGGTCAATAACATGACCCTAACCCCAAATGAATAAAATGAGCAACAAAATGAGCAAATATTAACAAAATCATCAAAAGCAACAAAATGTACAAAATTGACAAACTGAGTAAAGAAATTAGCAAAGTCATCAAGTAAATTAATAAAACAGTACGAAGCAGTCAAGAAAATTGTAAGATTAATGCAAGTACAAATGAACAAAATAATCAAAGCTGAAGAAAACCATCAATCAATGAACAAAAATGATCAATATAGTCAAGAAAAAGTCAAGAAAATAAGCAACACAATGAGCAAAAATAATCAAAATCATCAAAAAGGTAACAAAAATGAACAAAAAAACTAAATAAGCAACAAAAATCAACAAACTCAACAATGACCAAAATACCTGTCTGGAGAGTTTTTTTGGGTTATAATAAATTCTATGTTGTGAAGTTACCGAGTTACTTGGTAGTTTTTAAGAGATATATTTTTTACTCCTACTCAGGTAGTCAAGTTGAATTATAAAATAGCACAAGTTCTGTTCTGTTTACTCTACTCACCACTGGTCCTGTTTATACTGTACATTTGAATTATATTGTACTTTAAAACCGCATGACATGTTTGTTTTATAAATGTGTGTATTATATTATATTATGTTAATAGATGCCAGTGAAACATACTGTAAATATGAAGTGAAGATGGCTCTACCTGTACATTTACAAATATCATAAGTATATATGTACCACCAAGGCCCTGCTGTGCCACTTCAGTGCTTACAAGTTTGTGGGGGAATTTTCTCCTTTTTCCCCCCTTTGTCTTCTTGTTACATACTGTAAATACGAACTTAAACATTTAAGTACATGGCAAAAATTTGATAAAGGAGGAGCATAGGGGACAAATTAAATCTATTCATTTATTTACTATGGGACATTAAACGTGGCAATAGTTTTTTTTCAACCTCGCTTGTTGGATTTAGCCCATTCCTGCTTCCATGAAACAGATTAATCAGGGGTTTTTCGCTTCTGTTTGTGAGCTTTCTGGTTCAGGTTTTTCAACAGTATTTCTATAATATTAAGTCATGGCTTTGACTCTGACATTCCAAAACTTTCAACATCTTCTGCTTTAGTCATTCCTTGGGAGATGACATGTGTTCTTAGAGTCATCTTGCTGCAGGATCTGCTTTCATAATGGATATTATGGTTAGATTCAGAATTTATCCACTGTGATCCCAAGGCAATGCATGTGTTCACATCAAGATATGACCCCCACCATGTTTGAGTCACGGAATAGTATTAGAAATGTGGTATTTACTGTATTTGTACTGTAAGTGCATGTACTGTACTCCTTTACATGTACTTGAGCATTGTTCCCAATAAAGTACTTCAGAGAGTAAACGTTTTGCAGAACACTTTATTCTTACTCAACTACATTTGTGATGTAAAAAATGCACTTGTACTAAGTTACATTTAGCCACAGCTCAGTGAGCAGGAGTGAATAAAATCAACTAAATAATGAAGGAAATTATCCAAATGAATAAACTAAACAACAAATGAGCAAAAATATACAAAAGCAATCACAAAATGAACATGACAAGCAACAAAATGGGCAAAGTAAGCAAAGCTGTCAAAAATATCAAGTAAATGAATGAAAATTCACACTATAATAAAGAAATAAAAACCAAAAAAATCCACAACCTAAGCAACAAAATAAGCAAAAATGTAAGAAAACAAAATGAACAAAAAGTTAAGTAAGTTATGTAAGCAAGTAAAAATAGACAAAATAACCAACAAAATTGAACAAAAACCAGCAAAATAAGCAAAAAATAAAAAAATAAACAATCAAACTAATGAAAATTAACAATATGATTTAAAAAACAAATAAAAAAGATCCACAAAATAAGCAACAAAATAAGCAAAATTCATCACGATAACAAAGTCAATAAAAATCAACAAAATAATACCTTGACAAAAAAGCAAGAAAATGAGTAAGTGAGTAAAAGTGATTAAAACCATATAAATAATTAGGTAAGTTAAAAATGGGCAAAATAACCAACAAACTGAACAAAATAATCAAGGAAATTTTAAAAATGAACAAAATATTTGTTTGACCGCAATGTGTAATAAATTCTACTTAATAAAGTTACTTGAATAGTTCTTTCTGAGATACTCTTTTACCTTTCTTCAAATACTTATACTTCTACTTCAGTCATATGATTATACACTAACAGTGCTTTTACTTGAGCACTGTTTCTGTGTACAGTACTCTACCCACGACTGACCATCGCTGTGCAGCGCGATCCAGATCGTGGACTCGTGAACACTGACATTAGTCATGACTTGGCGGTTTCGTTTTCTGGACATTACGGTACCCTCAGTTTGTACCATGACAAATGGAGAAGTCGCAGTTTGAATTTTCAACAATGACGGTTGATTGGTGGAGTTCATCTCTTTAGAAATTCTTTCCAGCCCAAGGAGGGTCAACAGCAGCACATTTCCAGGTTTACAATCAGACTTTAACAGTGAATACCCAGATTCTATTAGGCAGGGCTCCCACAGACTCATACTTGACACCTACTGTAACTCTGACATCACCTTCATTTGAACTGGTTATCCCAGATGTTCAGACACTTTTGTCATGTAAGTGTAAAGCTATGTGTATGAATTCATAACACTGCAGCAAATAAGTAAATACTGTAGCTAAGTCGAATGTATTTGTGTGATAGGTTTTTAGGTACTTATCCAGTTTTAACACATGCATGAATATCTGCTTCAGATTCTGCCACATTTGTACAGGAAAAAAAAGAAAATTTGCAAACTTTCAGGCACCTCTGTATGTAAGTGGAATAGAGCAGAGGAGAGAATTAATTTTTCACAGGTGTGAGTTTTCCCAGAGAGGTTTGGAAATGTAAGAGTACACTGAAGGTGTGTGAGAAGTGTAAGAAAAGGCATAGCTTACTCTAAGGCATCACTTACACATACATATACTGTATATATATATATATATGTATGTGTGTGTGGGTGTGTGCGTGTTTTTCAGCATCAGTGAACTCTGTCTTTCTAATGTGTTTCTGTTCTTTTCTCTTCTATTTTTAGTCATGTCATCATGTAGTAACAATCCAACAAGTGAATTACTAGCTAGGCACATTTCCGTACTATTAATATTACTGTGTATCTCACAAAACATGCTTTGTTCTTAAATGACATACACAAGTGCTTTAGGAAAACTTTGATATTTCACAGTGTTTTCATATTTTGGATTTTTCCCCCAGGTCTGAATATGTTTTGTAAAGCTTATTTCGTTACATAGTTTGAAAAATCAGTACACTTCATTACATCCATTCATTTGACAAAACTGATGGCACAGGTGGCATCATCATATGTATGCAGGTCATTTACTCAGTTTTTGCATTTGCCAAATCTGACATTGCACACCTATCAAGCAATGACATGGGAATGAGGAACATTGTGTGGAAGACATTTAGAAAAGACTAGAATAAACTTTATTTATCCCTTATGGAAAATTCATTTTGGAGACTGCTTCAATGCTTTCAATTACAGTGTAGTGTGTACAATATATAGTGAAACACACCTTCAACATCTTGTTTTCATAATTAGTGTCTTGTTTTGAAAACAGTCATTAGTTTACAAGAAATCATTTTAGGGAAGGTTGTACCATGTTGAAAAGTCCTTGGAAAAAACCCATTTTTTATTTTTTAAGTAGGGAATGGGTGCCCATACTCTTCATGTTTCAATTATACTTTATATTCATCTCTTTTGTGCATTTAAATTCTTTCCTGCAGCACTGTCCATTACAATTATTTTATGGACTCCTCATTGTTATATTATTACCCAGTGATGGCAGGAACTCTCCCTCTGCAGTAAAACTTCAAAGGTCAAAAATCGATTGCTGTGGTCTTAAATCAGGCTGCATAACAAGTAAAAAAAGCTTTATGACTATGCCATTTATTCATTTTTATCATATTTCGGGGGAGTCATAACCTTGACTTTACCCGCTTCAATACATCGTGCAGGTTAACAATGCATACAGTATAGTTTTTTTGGAGTTTAAGCTTCCTGAAACTTTAGAATTTGTGTTCACTGGAGCTTTTACAGCAGTGTTGTATTCCCAACTGTTCATATAACTGCATCGTCAGCTTGATTCCGATAACAAATATCTGTTTTCAGAAACACATTGTAGCAGCCAACTGGTCCCCATGTAGGAGGCAAACCCTTCGGCCAGCGGCAAGCTGGTCCCAGCCTGCTGGCAGCAGCAACAGCGTGCCCACTTCATGCTTGAGCCACACCTCCACTCATAGTCCGTCACGCCAGCCTGCAGTGCATACCTGGCAAACGCCGCAGCGGCTTGCCAAGGAAGATTTATACCTGGTGTTTGACCTACTTGAGTTTGCATCTATATTAGTGAAGGAAAGGGCTTGGTTGTGGGGGAGAGAAAGGTCACAGAGATCCCAGGTCTTCCTCTGATGCATCAGGATGATGGAACTGGCTAATTTAATGAGCAACAGTTGTCCCCTTGGCTGCTACAGATGGTGCACTGCAGCGCAGCTCAAAGCCGTCTGGAAACATAGCCTTCACTGCACACATATCATCCCCTAACAAAGACAGTAGTGCATAGAAACAGGTAGAAAATAAATTACTCCAAATGAGTCCCAAACTGGAAATAATGAACTGCATCTTACCTTTTAAATCATTATAAAAAAACTCATTATGCTCACAAACAAAACCTTGCAAAACATCTGCACCTGTTTCAAATTCTTGCGTTATTAATATTACTGTCAATTTTCCTTTGAAGACTTTTGCCACACAGACCTCATTATGTAGCTTTTAAGTGGAAATAAAAAGAACAAAAAACAATCACACATTGGTGGCATGCATGCTCTGAATCCAATTGTTGCCATTTATGCTGCATTTTGTTTAACGTAAGAACAAAATATAACTGCAAATGACTAATTACTGCTAGTCAAAAGTTATGGTAAAGTTTTGACTGACCATCAAAATAAGTGTCTTTTTGCAGCAGCAGACATGTACTGTTATACAAGGTAAAGCATTGTGGGGATGTTTGACTTTGACCCACAAGAGAGTTCAGAGGGGCTTGATTTCATAAAGTGACCCTGGATGTGCTTAATGTAACTCAGTTATCATCCATATGGGTTATTATACTGTATGTGTGTGTTCTCTAGTAGCACAGTAAAAATACAAGTTGTTACTTAAAACTGAAAGATATTTTATAAACTTTACAGGATCCACATACTACGATATAATAAGGCACCTTCTGACACTGAATGCTTCAACAGTCAAAACATAATTTACTAATATACTGCTGCCAAAAAATCATGGAATCATTTTTTTTTACCTCTTCTCATGAAATGATTGTGACGAGGTGATTTAATTCTGATGAAGTGTTAATCTTCTCAAAATCAGTCTCTTCCATAGGTGATTACCGATGTGAATAAACGGGAATAAAAAGAGGAATGTGTCTAAAAACAAATTATTCCAACTTAAAGGGCAACAGTGTAATTTATAAATGATTTATAAGAGAGAGTTTTTTAATTTATTTGGATTTGATGATGTGAAACTCTGAATTATGAATTAAAACATTTGTAATTGTATAACTGGTGGCATAAAACCGGTACTACGGTAAATCAATGTTATTATGGCTCGCAACTCCATATCAATCAAATTTAAACAATCTATAAGTGATTTCTGACTAATTTATTACTCATTAAAACCACATTTTACACAGTGCCCTATTATAAAGTATTTCTTACCTTATTCACAATCCTAGTTACCTTGGTACCATATAAGACTTGTGAATGTGTATTTTTTTTTTTTCTATATTGAGATGTTCTCTTCCTCACCATACCTCTGTATTGCATTAATCCTCCCAGAAAAGTTAATGACAGAATTTTTTAAAAGAGTTTTAGCTGTCACAACAACAGCATTATTTTCCCTTTGGTAACATATACACACCACAGGTAAGTCACCTGGCACTAAACCTAAAATAATTTGATGTCTGTGGAATGAGACGCAAGAGAAATGTTGGAGCACTGGGTAATTTGCATGATAGAATAACCTTCTTTGTGTTTGGAAGGAAAAAACAGCTAATGTATGCAGTGTATTTGTGGTCATGCTCTTCAGTTTTTTATCACCTAGAGACTTGCATTAAATCACCTCACTTGGGGAATGAGTCGCAGGAAAGAAAAAAAAATGAAGCAGCTTCTGGATCTAATGAATTCCTGGGAGAATAAACACGCCTTTGAATAAAGCCCTAATCACAAATTAAGTGGTTGTTGCCATCATACCTTTGTAGAACATACCCACAGACACGGACCTGTGAATGTGTGTGTTCAAATTATTTCCTTAGCTCTGGCAACAATGAGAAAAGATAAGAGGTAAGCTATCCAGTCCTCAGCCAGCCCGTGTTTAAAGATAGGGCAGGGCTCATTTCCAAACTAATCCCTTGTTTCAATCCCCGCTTCATTTGCTCTGTGCAGACCGCAGCTACAAGGGTCAAACTAGAATAACAGGGAAGTTGTCTATGCTGCACGAAGGTCACCTTTGCCTTTCTCTTTTTGCAGTTGAGATCCTCTGAATAAGCTTTGTGATGTAGCATTATGAAAAATTACTTGATATACAGTATGAAAATATACTAGTCACAAAGGGGCTCACTACAAACCACATGTTCATAACTATTTTTTTCCTCCATCAGTATTGGCCTACAGACTTGCCTCATTGAACAAGGTAGAGCAACTGGCAGAACAAAGACTGGGCTAAGTTTTTCTCAGTGAATAATCCCACTGAGCCTTCTTTGAAGGAGTTCTTACACCAGGAAGGTGGATAGGGCAGATTTTAATCAATACAGGAAAACAAGGAGCTCAGGGGACGTGAGGAGCCTACCAGTCAGGATGAAGATTAAACACCTCTGTCTAAAACACACTCAGCTCATGTCAGAAAGCCCGGGTAACTTCAAATCCATCTATCAAAATGGTATCAAACTGTGTTTTTCTAACAAAGCAATGTTATATGACATGTATTCTCCCCTACAGCTGTAGGTGAGCAAGTGGATCATAAATCATAGCAGACAAAGCTCAGCTTGACCTCTAAACGGTTGTATATCAGGCTATTCTGATTCAGTGTGGATGTCTTTTGGCCTCAATAGGTACACTTACTTTATTTGAGCTGTGAACAATGCAGACACGATCCCAGAGGACTGATTCTGCATAACAAACAATCTCTACTTTTGTCCAGTGGCTCTGTCTTTCAAGCAGATGTGACTATACTGCGCAGTTTCGTAGATATCAAATGCTTCAGCAAGAGTTCTGTTTTCTTTTTCTTTTTAAGAGCCTGTGACTGAGCACTAAATCTAAGTCTTCAATAAAATATGTGGTGCACACATAGACAGCTCTGAGCTATGCTTAAGACTGTAAAATGGACTGTAAAACAGCATTCTTCGGGAATGTAAGTAAAATCTCCTATTCAGTGGTGGAGGTCATGTTTTGAAGGACTCCACACTTGCATAGTGTTTTTCTTTTGTGTTAATTAGACATTCCCAGTTATGCTAGCTGCAAGGCTGGTTTTGCTGTGAAATAAAGTCTTTGATTAAAAGACCCAGCACTCATGAGAAGGCCTGTGTGTGATAAAGCCGTGCCGGGGACACCCCCAGCTTCCTGTGAGTAAGCGCCCCGCTCCTTTTTTCACCTCTCTTCCCAGAGAGATCAAGAAAAAGAACAGAGTTGCCTGAAGTGGCCATGTTGCTAATTTCATAAGCTGCCTTCCCACTTTGACTCACTTAACCAGATGAAAGACAGTAATTTAATATTTGAACCCATGGCCACTGTAGTCGAATAACATGAGACAAGTTTTATGAGATGCATTGTGTAAGAACACAATGGGTGGAATATGAAATTCAGTACAATAGGAGAAGCAAATTCTGTCACACACTTGTCTTATGGTGAGAAAACTTGGGCCATTTCTTAGAACTGTAGGTCACAGTCAGAAGGCCAGGCTGAATAATTGATCAATGAATGTGCAGTGAAAACAGAAACACAGCTTCGCACTATATTTCCCATCTCCCCCTGTAATGTGCATTGAATCTCACAGATCCATCAGTTACATGCAAAGCTCTGCTGAGCTGAAAGGCCTCCAAGTTCACTTCAATTATTCAGCATCCCCCTAAGATTATGAATTATTGAGCTAAAAGTATGTTCCATATATGGACATGTACTGTAGCTTGCTGTAGACAGTGCCCACTCTGTAGACATGTGGGGGATCTATGTTTGTGTGAAACAGTGGCCAGACAGGAACTGTTTAAGCTATGAACAGACACAACAGACCATGAAAGGCTAAAGTTGCATTGTTCACTGGAGTGTCACCGTAGTGTCAGTGATTACAGTTTTATAGCGTGATCATGCACAAGGAAGTGTATCCACCTAGCAACTAATTTAATTAGGTAAGCAGTTTCCAAAGCAGCATATTCATGAGTAAACTATTAATTGTTTTATCTGCACTTTGGCAAAGTTGTGGGCTTGTGAGTCTGTGTTCTCACTGGGGCTAAGAGGGAAAGGTGTTTAGTTTTAGCTGCCATCTGCTGACAGCTTGCACAGCCAGCTTCGGTCCAATCATCCTCTCTGATGGTATGAATTGTGCCCAGGCCTCTGATGAAGAGTTGGGGTTCGCTTTTCTTGGCTTGACTGGAGGAGGAAACAGATGATACAATTAATTATCAATAGGTCCCTCAGTAAATCAAAGCCATTTTGGCACCTCATGACAAAAAACCCACTGAACTGCCTGAGAATCTTCGCCATCTCTTCATTGCCCATTCTCAACAACTGCTCTCTGGCCGCCTGCCTGCAGTACAATCCACAAGGTGTTTGAATAGATTGTTCAAATATTTTCACTGTTGATTCTTTCTCTCTCATTTTGAATATGAAGGCAGGTTTCTCGGTGGAAGAGTGGAGAACCACTTGAGTGAGTGCATTCAGTTCTCCTGCCCATCATCCAGGCTCTAATGAGCATTGGCTGTGGCCGAGGCAGGAAGGCAGGGAGGCTGATAGTATCTCATTATCTCCCTGTTCATGCTGGCCTCTGTATTTTTATTTGTGGTGAGCCTCTTCTTTTCTTATTGTAGGATAAACATTTACCCAGTGGAGACAGGCCTTGACCATTAGGCACTGGGGAGTTGTGGTAATGGAAAGAAGCCCCACCGGAGTTCAGCCCACCACCCTCTTTAACAGAATAACTCACTCACGCTCACTTTGGTGTGAGCCCTTTATTGGAATTTACAACTGTCAAGGGAGTATTCTTCTGCAAAGGTGGATCTGTGGCTTTGGCCTTACAAAGCACTGGCTATTAAGTAGGGTTTTACAAGACTAAGAAAGCTAGGCTGCCTTCATGGACAAGCCATGAATTTTAAAGCTGCCAAAAGAAATTTGTTCTCTGTGTTGTTAAACACAAAACAGCACTCACCTTTGACACCGTGGTGTCGGTGGCCATTAGTAATGACATTATGTTGCTTTTATTGTGTAGCAAATCCCCTGAGTAGGTTTTATATACAGTCTTGCTGAAAGCAACCACTGAAGAAAACAGTGTGGCAATTCAGAAATAGCTCAGCCGTATACGTAGGTATTTGCGCTAAGAGATATTAAGCATTCCTCCTGTGGTTTAAGACAATAGAAGTGCACTGCTAACTGGTCAGCAAGTGACCATTTTACCATCAAAGTCTGTGTTTTCATCAGCTCCCCTGCTGCGTGTTGGAAAAGCAACATATGTGATAGTGATGGAGTATGTGCAGTCCTTCATCCTTATATTAGGGACTCCAGGGGGAGGAGTGGGGTGAGCTCTCTAGGGTAAGAGGGGCTCATTAGGCAGCCACTGCCTCCCCATAACCCAGCTGGGTCTGAGTGCCAGCAGACTGGGCAGCCATCTCTCTCGCTTCATCTCTCTACTCGCTCCCATATTACACACACTGTGCTGCCTTTCTTTTCAGATTCACAGCTGATTTTGCAAGCAGATTAGACTACCCTGACTTGATAATTTCCTGATTAATGTACATGTATGTTGAATGGCACAAAAATCTTTCATATGCCAAGATTGAAAAAAACCTTTTGCATTTTACTTTACCTGGAAATGTGGTGTATTTTCCTCAGAAGGTTCGAATACAGTTTTGAGAATGCTTCATTTTGTTCTGCATGGAGAATATGGAAGCAGTCATATCCAGGTCATGAATAGGTAATGACTGCTGAAAGAGCTTCTCAAAAAGTCACTGGCCACATGCTTGTTAGAGCTCTGATGAGCCTTTTTGCCTCCCTTCATGTTCTAGTAATTATACACTCAATTAGCAGCCTCTTTCTGTCAGTTGCCTTAAAGCTAATATTTTATTATTGATGCTCTTGCCATTAAAGCTTAAGTATACCATATTACTGAACTTCTTTGTACTGAGAAAATCAGAAAGTCAGTTATAGATGATGCTCTGAGTTGGATGTTTGAGATCAGGAAGACTGTCCTTCAACCAGAAGGGCTAAGTTCAAGCCCTCATGACAGAATGCATTCATCCTTTTGAGGTGTCCTTGAGCAAGCGTTCAAATTTCCACAAACCCCGGCCCTGCTGTTCTGGTGCTGACCTTAAACCTTGACCACTCTGCAGGGGGCAAGCAGATGAACAGATGAACTTGCTTTAGACAGATCAGCTGAATATCATAAAACAATAGTGAAAAACTTAGGGAATACAGATGTAAAACAGTATGAAATACTATTATTTCATTTGCAGCCTTCAAAGAAAAATCTTAACCAGGAATTATGCTTTATGCAGCAGTGATAATGCTAGAGGGGTCTGCTCAAATTACTGCCTTCCACTTTCCAAGGCTGTGGACAGCCTGTCTTCAAATTAAGGCTGCTAAGCGGGAGAGTCAAATTGGAATTTCGATTCTATTAAGAAGTCATGCCCAGCAGCAAATAATGCCAAATGGGCCCAGTGCAATGGGAAAGAAGACCATTATAGAGCAAAAATATTAAAGCTCTGCTATTTGGTGAAGATAAACTTAGCATATGTCTCCCAGTGCTGTCTGGCCAGGGCCTGCAACAATAAAGACATCTTTTTTTGAAACTTGATTAAAAAGACACGTCGAGATCAAAGTCAAACGGATCCAAGCACTGCAGATGTGATGAAATCTTTTAACTGCAAGAAAGAATAATATATTTCTGTGATAATGGGTATGCAACATGAAACAATGCATACAGCCTGTTTCAGCAGTTTTATAATTAATTAACAAGTTTCTGCAAGGGAAATGTGAGCAGTTGATTTATTTAACTACAGCGGAAACAAGATACTATTGTCATATATTGCTGTGGTAATATAACATTGTATTGTATTTTCACAAAGAAGCCATCATATTACCACCTGTGAGGAGATATCAAAGCATCCCAGTGTGTCTATTATGTTCCATATATGCAGCTCTTGTCTGTCGATTTCTCATTTAAAGCTGTTTGGCTCTTGACAGTTCATCAGGTTCTCATCTCCGGGCCAGGGATGAGCCATCATCAGACCACATCAGGCATGGAGAGGCAATCACAGCTGGGCCTTTTTAAGTCATGGTGTGTTCTCCCAATGACAAGCCCACTGGCTGTGTGGTGGTTCTGGTTGCTTTTGTCGGCCTGTCTCCACAGTGGAACTTCTTCAAAGTACGCAGATACAGATAGGGGTGGAGACAGACGGAGAGTCAGAGACATCAGGGTCATCCATCTGTAACAGTAACCAAGCAGTATATCACAGCAGCCCACTAGCCTATCAGCCTGCACCACGCTGAGAGATATACCTGTGTACTGTCACACTGTCCATGATGCGGCCCGGCACCAGGACCCACAGATGGCTCATTTCATGAAGACACTGACTGGCCTATCATTGCCTTGTCAGGGTGATAGGCTACTCTACAGCTCTGGTTTATTGCTCTACAGATCTGTTCAATCGTGTAGAGAACTGAAAAGATGCACAGGATGGCTAATCATATGGCCTGTGAATGTGTGGAATGCAGAGGATGGTGAATGATTTATACTGTGACACATAATATTTCTGTAGGCATTTTCCCTCCTGAATGCATTTACTTGTGCCAGATAACTGTTATCATATAAAGCCTATAACATGCACATTTATGACCTGTAGCCAACAGATGGAAATGTGAAGTAATAGAGCTGTTAGAAAGGTTTGGAGTTTCACTGCAATGATTTTAAAATTGACCTGTCATTTCAAATTTATATATTTGCCTCAGTGTCTGTGATGCACACAACCCAGAGAAGTTACACATTTAAATTCATTGTTGTTTGAGTATAGTGTCTGTGACTGGCAAGCTGTTTCCATGCACTGAATCCAGCTCTTGTGTTTATGTACAAAGTGCATGTCATAACTAAATTACACTGCTAAACTTTATTTAACTCACTTTCCTCAGCTTTGACGAACCTCTTTAAGGTGTTGATGAATACACTTTGATATTTAATTATCTACAAATGTTCAAAACATAGTTTATATAAGCACATTCAGTGGCCATGAGTTCCTACTATTACCGCAAGGAATATAATTTCTTTTCCTGTAATAAAGGAGCTGAATCAAACGGGGAGGCTGTAGCTAGCGGCTACATCTTTCTGCTGGCAGACCATTCTATCTGGGACACCACAGGTGTAAGCGAATGTTCTTTTAACTGGCTTATTCATGGCATCAGGGATATACATTTGCAGGGTATAAAAGGTTCAGATAAACAGCAACAGCCAAAAAAGATATTTATTAGACGAAAGCCAGTTGATAGCCAGATCATCTGTGCATGTACACATACTGTAGTGTTTGAGTGGCATGTCAGTGAGTGGACTGTACTGTATTTAACTGGACTCAAAGTTTAACAAAATGATGTCTTACCTGATCAGACATGAGAAAAGGGCAAACGGCTGAGATGAAAACTGGCTTGTTAACTCAGTGTGACACTGCTAAATTAAAAAAAAAAAACATTTTGAAGCATTTATTGGATGTGCACTGTTGAACCTGTTGCTGTACAATGTCTGAACTTCTTGATTTCATCCTTAAATGATTGGCCTTTACACTGCACACTGTGTAGTTTTTATTATCCTTTTTTACTGCAACATTTACTGTGGCTGGTATCCAGCAGTTAAAAGCTCATCTATGCACATTTTTGTACCAAAAACAGGATCTATTTCTCACGTTTATTACTGTATGTTAGATAACATTTAGAGGACAGGAAGAGTTATGAGATCGTAAAATGATGCAGAGAAAAAAGACGCGTGATTGCTTTTTAAATTTTTTTCATTTGACCAATTAAAATTCTACATTTTCTTCAGAAAGAGATAGACAAATGATGCAATGTATAAAACATAGTGTTAAACATAAAGCTATTAGATAATTAAATATTTAATTGTTACATGTGGTCAGCATTTTATTCTGAAACAGACTGTTTTGTTTTCTTTATTATCTCAGTCTTACTAAATATATGCTTATAAATAGATTCTTACAAAATCTTTAATTGGTCTCATAAAGTGTCATAACATGGCTGTGACTGTACATCCCCTCCTTCTTGTTATATCCCCAGGCTTTCAAAAGCCAACAAAGGTATAACTAAATAAACTCAAACACTAAACAGTATCATTTCTAAGCACAGAGACAGTTCCAAACAGAGTTCCACTTTCAGAAGCCACCCATTACTTGTAGAGTGACTTCTTTGTGTAGCTACCTGGGCTCCGGGTTTATTTTTACCCTCCCTACGTCCCTCCTCATTCTTTAGCAGCTTCAGGAGATGGCGTTAGTTTGGCTTCATCTCTGACAAAAGATAAATGAGCTCTGGGTCTGTGGTGATCCACTATGGCTGCCAGGGGGTTCCAAAATAGCAAACTATTTTTCATATGGAGCGAAGTGATATGGAGTGCAATGCAGCAGGCGCTAACATTTACCATATCATAGTATGTGGGAATACGTTTCATTCTTTTTTTTTCTTACTTTTTACTTTCAACTTTCTGTTTTGTTGGAGGGGTGAGAACTGTGGCAATTAAAATTGATCAAGTATGTGCTAAGAATGAGCTTGCATCAGTATTTTACAAAGATTGCTGTTATAAATAGGGAAAGCATCACTAAAAGAAAAAAAATTAAGTGATTATCTAGTTAGAAATGATTCAGCATTGCTTAAGGTACATTTTAAATATATATTTCAAATATAAAAAGCCATCCTGTTCTCTGGTCTCAGCATACATGTGATATTCTTTTTCTCCTACTCTTGTAACAATGTGTAGTAATTAGGGTGGATTTGCAGAGCAGTGCATAGCTTTGATAGAATCTCAAAATTGGTCATTAATCACCTTCTCACTACGAGGCAGAAAAACAACAGTGATGTGTTTTCACAGGAAAAAAAATGTCCTGTGTCAACAGGAGATCCACCAGCGCTTGCTATCAGCTGAAAGAAACTTTCCCATTTAAATGAGGAGCTACAGAGCTTCCGAGGCTCTTTGAAGAGATGTGCTTGGCACAAACAAGAGCGGCAGCCTCTCCTGTGTTTCTAACAGCCGAAACATTGCTGACACCTGATGGGTGATCAAACACAAGCCATCTCTCCCTGAATCCTCATGGGGGCTCATCTTTGTACTCCTCTCGCTACAGATAAATCTGCAGACCATGCTGCTGGGACACCCCTCCGCTCAATATTTACTAAAGGCTCGATCACCTGACTGGATGCACTGTATTTGTAAAGGCAAATATATTTGTTGGTTTTGCAGCATTTGCACTTTGACAACAAGCCTGTCAGTGCATTGGATATAGAGCCACCCACAATGTTTCAAGTCCCACTATGGATTTTCTCTCCCTAATAATCTGAAGGGATGAGTTGGTAGCTAAATCACCTCTGGGCAGAAACAAGCCTGGGCGCCTCATGGGAACAGAGAGGGTTTCTGGAATGAACTCGTAGTGGTCTTCGTAGAGAGGTCAAAGTTATTCCTGCTAGTGGTAGTTAAGTTTTCCTTCCTCATCCAAGTCTCAGTCCTCCTCCTTAATGATCCGTTCTCCGTGTGGCACATGCATACTCGTTATAGCTGTATTAGCATGAGCATTACAGATCAGACGAAGTCAGGCTGGCCACACAGGAGATGAGCTCTGCAAGGGCCTTTCCTTGTCACTGAGGTGAGATGATTTATGATTTATTTTCCAATAACTCCCAGCCTGCTCTGTGCTCTGGGCCCTCCTGTCAACAAATTCTGGGCACAACTAGCCCCTACACTTTCCCTCACACATCCACTGTGGAAGCTTCTCCACTGCTTCCTTTCTGTATTGAGCCAAATTGGGTAGGGCTTCCACAGTTATTAATACAGCTTATTTGTACACGTGCATGTCTAGTAATTGGAACAAGGGATGGGATGGTGGCGAGATTAAAAAGCCATGAATGACAGAGCTCCAGTGGTGTTGGATTCAGTTGGAGGCTGGCAGGCTCTGCACACCTGGGCCTCCAGGCAGATGGTGAGGGCTGAGGGTTACATAACACCAGGCTAAGCCATATGTCTCTCAACCACACAGAACCTTTAGGAAGCCCATAGTTCGCCTGTGAATGCAGTCCATGGGAGACAAGAGGGCAAATGTGTTTTGCTCCCCGAGCCCAGACCAGGTGTTGAGTGAGTTGCTTCTCTCTGTTTCTCTTGTGAAAATTGGCAGAAAAACAGCCAATAATTGGAATAAAGTGTACAATAAAGATAATGATCATGAGTAGAAAAGACTGTCTGCAGTTCTATGTCCACTTTGGGATTATAAATTGTGTTTAAAACAGTATCTCTGGACTGAACGTGTTGTTTAGATAAAGCACACATTTGTGGCAATCGATTTAGTTCTGCTTAGGCTAATTTCACCCTGAGTACATCCTTAATGTAAGGGCTTTTTTTGAAAATTCAGTGTTGTTTACAAAACCAAAAGAAAGGCTTAAAAGGTCTGTTGAAAACAAAAAACCTTAAACAAATCTCCTGGCTTCCCTGCACTTTATTCTCAACTAATTATCCATGGTAGATTTTCTCATTGTGATGCAGCTGTTTGACAATACGAGGCTTAAAATACAATTGCAGTGCAACTGTACTATATCTCACACACGAGCACTTTTAGAGTGACATTTGAGACACTATGGAATCGTTAGAATGCAGAGATGAGGCACCCAGAAAAGATTAGCGAGCTAAATGGGAAACAATAGACGTTGCAGCGGGACAGGAGGATATGATTCTTCATTGTGTTAATCACAGCGGAACAGCTCTGTCGTCTTCACCAAACAATGCTATGGTGATGCTAATGGCACTGCCAACCATGACTAAGAGTGCACTCCAAATGATTGATCGCCAGAATTATATCAAGGTGACTTTCAGTCAGCTTCATCAGGTTGTTTAGTTTGATCGATAATAACCAACACATCTTATCGTAGACATGCCTGCCACACAAACTCATTCATCAAATTGGAGTCATTATCTTACTCTTTAATTGCAGTTTAACATAGAGGAATATTTAATCCTGTCTCTTTCTGCCTGAGACCAACAGCCAATGTAAGTTTTATGCCACAGCCGCCCTAAATGAACCCTATTGATAATTACCGAGTCATTCTTATGTCTCTATAATGGTTAATCCACCAGTATGCTCAAGCCCTTTAATGGAGATGATATTTAGAATGCTAAAATATAATTATTGTTGTTATCTGTGGATTTTTCAATTTACTGTTTTACAAAAAAAAAAACATAAAGAAAATGATAAAGCCAGATGCCAAATTACCGTTATTTACTTGCAGAAGTGGTTTAATGTTGTGCCAGATTAATTTCTGATGTGTCAGAGTTTAGTGTGTCGACTCCAATTTGGGAATAAAAACATGAATTCAGCTTGAAATTTGTCACTGCTGTTCAAAATGGTCAAAGGTGGAGGACTCACTGAAAAAAAAGAGTTCAGGCACTCTATGATGCTCGATGGTGTTTGAGTCAAATAGGACAGGTGGTCTGATAAATTTGTTCAGCACTGTATATAGTCACATGTGCAGGCCATATAACATCTCAATACAGCTCTTGAAATAATAATATTAATCATAATCAACTTTTGCCATAGCACTTTTCCAAAACAAAGAATCTAGAAAACAAAATGATGTACAAATAATGGACACATAAAATGAAGAATGATCATAAACACATGAGAATAGAAATATGGTATTAAAAAAGTGTACCAAGGTAGGCTACAAGGATGAGGACGACTGAATTATATAAGTGTGTTTTGAGCTGAGATAGATCTAGTCCTCCTAATCCCCTCTAGGGGGGTAATACGAAAAAATATGGGGCCCTGATTTCAAACACTCTGTCACCCTTGCTTTTTAATCTGGAACTAGGAACCACTAAGAAAGCATCATTTAAGGACCTCAGGGCACTTAAAGGTAGGGGGTTAAAAAGTCAGAAATATAGCTCTGGGCCAAAGCGTTCAGGGCTTTAGAAGTATAATCACTTTAAAATGTTTCAAAAGCTCTTGATACAGTACGGCATAAGGTACATTTCCTCCTGTAAAGCTTCTTTCTTTTGATGTGTGAATGTACTGTGTTTCTCTAATGCAGCAATGTGTCGTGAGTATTCCCAGTCTGAAGTCTGGAGCTGGTCACATCGGCTCTTAATGTGGATGTATGAGCAGGTCAGGCCAGCTGCAGAGAAGAGAGCAATGTCTCTGTCCACTTGGCCCACTGCCCCTGCCTTTGCAGACAGCGCAGTGTGCCCACAGGCTACAACAACAACACACAAAGAGTGCCCCATGTGCTACATCACAAATGAAAGATCAAACATCAATGCTCACCATAGGCTCTCGGAGCAAGCTGTTAATCACAGTGAATTTAATGTGTTCCAGTTGAGAAATCATCCCACGAGTACTCCGGCTAAACTGTATGTTTTTCGTGAGGAGTGTTTCTTGTTTTTTAAAAAGCCGTCATATAATAAGTGCAATAATTCCACGTTTGGTCAGAATTGAGTTAACTGGACTGGACTTCGGGTGACACGGTGGTGCAGTGGGTAGCACTTGCGCCTCACAGCTAGAAGGTCCTGGGTTCAATCCCAACAGCAGGTGGAGGGGCCTTTCTGTGTGGAGTTTGCATGTTCTCCCCGTGTCTGTGTGGGTTTCTCCAGCTTCCTCCCACAACCAAAAACATGTACTAGGTTAATCGGTTACTCTAAATTGTCCATAGTTGTGAATGCAAATGATTCTCTGTCTGTATAGTCATGAGGTCTCAGCCTCAAATTGTGAAGCGCCTAGAGATAATCAGTGATTATAACTGGCGCTATACATTTTGAAACTTTGTGATGCCTTCACTCAAACATATTCTATTTTGTAGAAAATGAGTTGTCAAATTAGCAGTATCTAAAAAAATAAAGGAAAAAACACAGTAAGGAAATGAGTAATTGTACAGCCCCATGCCCAAAAAAGTTGTGATGAGGTCCTTTTGAATTTGATGGCAGCAATACTGTACATCTCAAAATGTTGGAACAGAACAGGGAAGTGTCTGTAAACATCTGGGAAGTGACTCCTCATGCTTACAGACACTTCCCTGTTCTGTTCAAGTTGCTGGAGTTTTAACAGAGGACTGTTGTGCCATTCTTATCTAATGCAGGGTTCTAGCTGTTGTTGGCAGATTTTTTGTTTCATGATGCACCAAATGTTTTCTAGTTAGTGAAAAGTTTAGCTGCAGGCAGGCCAGTTCAGCACCTGATAATATTTTCCATGAAATGGTCAAATGTCTCAGTTTCATCCTCTGATATATTTTTTATGTAGTATTTGGAATTCTGTTTTATTACCTCCATCAAAGATTGGCAGGGGTGATGCTTTTGCCAGCATTTGTCTGTCAGTCTGTTAGTTAGATAGTTCAATGCTCAGTCTGCTCACTCGCCAACCAATCAAAATCAAGAAGGGACAGGACATAGGAAGAAAACACTAAACTTGAAACACTGAACCTGACTGACAACTTGGTTTATGATCAAACACTGAAGAATTTCCATAATTTTATGAAGGAAGTGAATGTCCAGAACATCCATTACAGTGTGAAACATTACTGTGTGAAAAGGACATTTTTACGTGTCACAGAAGCCACAGAAGCACCTCACTGTACATGAGTATCAATGTAAACAGTGAACTTTGAAGTACCCCACTCCTGCCGGACCCATCCCACCTACACTGATATTGATGCCACGCTTGTCCAAAAAGCATCACATTAAATCTCTACATAGGCTTCATCTCGATAAATCAGATTTTATTTTTAATCTGCCATATTCTCACCTGAAAAAATCTTAAACCACTGTTATGGGAGCGAAATATAGTAGTATTTCAAAATATGGACCTTTGTAGGCACAAAAAATGCCCCCTGTGGATACAGGCCATAATAATGTCTTATGGGGGAAATGAGCAGCCTTGGCAGAGGTCTGCGCCCTCTGAATTTTTTCTAGTTTACATTTTAAACAGCACCCCAAAATTTTTGGAATTGGGTTTTAGTTTGGTTTGGTTTTCTCCAGTGTTTTCACTGAAAATGAACAAAATAATACAAAAAAATAGTCAAGAACAAAAAACAAAATCAACATAATAAAGAACTAGAAAGCACTCAGTAAGTGCAGACCTCTGACCTGTGATTTATTTTATCTACATAATTGGATTCCTTGACCATGAAAACATACCCATAGCATTTGGAATCACATTCATATCAGCATTAGTTTGATAGATATTCACAGAAATCCATATTTCTATGATGGTGATTTTCTGTTGGACCCAATTCCATGACTACTGAAGACGCATCAAATCCATTCGCACTCTACTGAGTCTGAGCTACTGTACCTTTATTTGTTGCCTTACAGTGACAACTAAATTTACCTGTTTTGGACCACAATTTCCAGAATATTAATAGGATTTGAATAAATCTATGTGATATTGTAGAACCTGTTGTAAACTTATGTATTTTTTTGCATTGCCCCAAAGCATTTATTGTGGAGTTACAGTACATGCAAAAAAGCTAAAATTGGCCCTTTCTTGCAATATTAAAGAATCCTTCAAAAATTCAGATCACTCACAAAATCTAACTGATTGGTCCTTATGCTATTACCAACCTATCCTGAAAATGTTATTCAAATCTGTTGATGACTTTTTGAATTCTCCTCTTAACAGACGGACAAATGGGACAAAAAGATAACCTCCCTGGCAGAGGTAATACAATGAAGAAAAATACTATATGTACATAATATATAAGAAAATACCATATACATACAGAGGTCCCTCACTATATCGCGGTTCACCTGTCGTGTAGCAGCCTCGCTGTTTCGCAGATTTTTTTTGGTGCAATTTTCATGTTTTTTTTTTTTACAGCGTATGAACGCGCATTGTGTTCTGTGTCCTGATTGGATAAGGCCATTGTCAATCAGTCTCCTCCATACTGTGTCTCCTGTACTGTACAGTACAGAATGTGTTCAGCTCACCAAACTTACACAAATGTTCGATCACTAGCAGTGTGACTCTGAAGTGCTGTGTGTTTGCAAGTTTTTTCTGACAAAAACCCACAATGTCGACGAAGGCCTTCATTGGAAAAAGACGCTACAGCAGAGCGACGCCAGGACAAAGAGGCGTGGTCAGTGGAACTGTGACGCGTGAATCACTATTAACAATTTCTTATGTGTCCAGCTTTGTACTGTAGGTTGATTGTTAAAATTAAACTTGTTATTTCTGAAAGCTTTGATTTTTTAAATAGGAAAACATTTATATTTTCTTATTTCTCAAACAAATGTTTTGGCCTGGAAATAGGTTTTGATCTTTAGTTTCGTTCTATACAGTAATAATGTACTTAATTTTTATTTAAAATCTATGATGGTTTGAATTTTGAGAGTGTTTAAATAAGAGAGAAATGTGATAAAATGTTAATGCTTGTCTGAGAATAGTGTATAAAGTGTGTGGTGAGGGGTTTTACAGCCTTTAAACAAATATAATAATTGTAAAAAAATTAAGTTGACAACTTCGCAGAGTTCGCCTATTGCGGGTTATTTTTAGAACGTAACCCTCGCGATAAATGAGGGACCACTGTATATACATATATATTAGAGGTCGACCAATTATCGGCCAGGCTGATTATTGGCGCCAATATTTGGAATCTTGACATATATCGTATCGGTGTTTTTTTAATTCGATGTCGATATCAAGAAATCAATTAAAAACTGGGTTATTGCAGCTCAGATGCTGCTGTCCCTCTCTCTCTCCTGCCACTTCTGTCTCCAGCATTGTTCCGCCCACCATGCCATCTGATTGGTTAAGGAAACCACAACAAAATTAGAAGCAAAATGGACAAAATAATCAAGAAACTAAGCAAAATACCAACCAGAATGAAGAAAAGTGAGCGAATTAAAAAGTGAACAATTAATTCTAAGCATCAGAAAGTTAATAAAAATGACAAATTAATCAAGAAAATGAAGAACAATAAACAAGGTGATCATGAAAATGAGAACAATGAACAAATAATGAAGAAAAGTAACCAAAATTAACAAAGTAAGAACAAAAATTTATCAGGCAAGTGTTTTAAAAAACTAACAAAATAGTCAAAAAAATGAATGGAAACTTTAAAGTTACTTTTCTCTGTTTCGGTGTTTGCAGTTACTGCATTTTGCCTTTGTAGGGCACAATAATAGGGCACACATGATTGCACCATTGTGGCAGAATTGGATGAATCTGCACATAAAGGCCTTTTTATGGTCTCTGACACCTCCCTACATTATATTAAAGTTTCAAATAGAACTTTCTCCTTCGTAAAAGAGTCCCAGTGTTATGGCTGCATTCATGTAATACAAAAATATCATTTTACCTTCTCTAATAAACAGCAGGTTTTCACGCAAACACCTAACATGTCTCATCACCCTGGGTCGAGCCTGAGCCTTGCCAACGTGCCCACAACGGAGAGTTCAGATATCAAATTTGAAAAGACAGGGCAAATCCCAGAACGTGGCAACAAATAGCCCAATGGCAGTGACTCACCTCTTTGAGAGGCTTATGCAAACCCAGGGGGAAGGTGATGGATTTTTTCCCTTACCTACAGTGAGCGGAGCAGATGCTGGAGAAAGATTCTGGACGTCACAAGAAGTAAAATATGAGTGTGTGTACATGTGTGCGGCTGTGTGTACATGAAACACTAGTTCACAGAGTTTCGAAGTCTCAATAACTTCTGAAATACTTAGAGGGTAAAAAAAGGATGAGAGGAAAAGATTACATCCCTTTATGGCATGAGGAGCTTCTCACTAGGAAGGCCCAGATGTCACAGGTTCACATGTACTTGAAATAAAGTCAGTGTTATATTTAAAAGTAGAAAATTCTTCTTTTAAAAAAATGGGATTGAAAAGTAAAGAAATTGGGGAAATGATAAAATATGCTAAAATTATTATTTCTTTTTGTTCATCCGTGTAGTTGAGCATTATGTGTGAATCGTTTCAGTCTTTGCAAATCAATTTAATGTGTTTTCTTAAAATCAGTAACAACAATGGTGCTCTTTATGTTCATACTAATAAATGTTTTACAAGGCATAATGGTTTATTCACTTAGTTCTTGCTGCCAACAATCAAATTAGTCACTTTTGCCAGCAGATCACCCACTGTGAGAATCTTTTTAATTTAAACATATTGTTGGTTTACTCATTGAGAATGAATTACAAGGATGGTTTTTGTTGTAGCCCACAGGTTGAAGTGAGCTTGATTAACTTGCTGTGTCCTGCTTGCATTCGGGGTTTTTTTTTTGTGAAACACTTAACTTTTCTATTCATATCTAACAATTTTTCAGCTCTATTAATGCAGGCATTGTTTATTCAGAAAAGGTCATTAGAGTTGTGAGGAGAAGCGGGCTGTGTAGAAATGATTTGATTGAGGTAGTGGAGGTAGCTCTGGCACAGTGAGTTATGGACACCCAACAGAGAGGAGCCTCTTCATTAGTGGAGTGATTAAAATTGATGGGAACCTATGGAGCTCCAGCTCCCCTGAACTCCCTGGAGCATAGCTCTCATTCTGCGCTCATTTATTTGGGACTTTGTGTTGATCAATAAAAGGTGCCTGCTGCTCACTATGGGGTCTAGCTGGGGAAAAAACCTACCTCGGAAAAAGAGAAGAGACTTGTTTTGTTGTTCAAGACAAACATTATTGTGAACAATTCAGGCTTTAGAAAACCTTGGGGAAAACGACAGCTTTGGCTGTTGTCTCTATGTAATTTTCTTTACAGCCTGTCTATTTTAGTCTTGTTGAATTTTAAAGCTGTTATTGTGCAGCCCACACTGTTTTCAAAAGATAGTTTGAAAAATTCAAAGTTTGGTCATGCTTTAACCTAAAGAAAGACATTTGCAACATTGAGACAGTGTGATGGATTCAGAAACCATACATAATTTATGAGTTTTTTGCTGAATTACAGACTGCACACAAAAGCAGACTGTGACTGCTCTGTATGAATATGATAATGATAATGCTCTTCATAAAGGGTGTGACAACATTTGGAGGGATCATAACTTGAGACTCAGTGCAATGAGTCTTTTAGATTAAAGGTGTTTTAAGTCTGTGAAGATAATAAAATGCACCGAAACTCCCAATTCTTTGGCTTGCTTTGCAGTCTGAATTTACTTTAAAAAATCAGTGCTCTATCAGTGTTATGAAATGTTCTCATTATGATTTAAGGAGTATTAATCAAAGATTGTCTAGCCTTTGTGAGCAGAGTAATACACTTGAAACCATGTTGCTCAAAGAAGCAGGAATTAATTTATGTGTGTTGGATCAAGGCCAGATAATGGGCAGAGATGCTGAACAGAGTCCAGACTCTCTTTGTTTGTGTCCAGCTCTGCTCATTAGAGTGGTGCTGTGCGGCTCATGGCCCATTGCTCCCCACTGCTATGCTGGGCCCTGCCTAAACAAACAGAGATGATGTGAATCACATGTCAGCTGATTGCAGGAAATAAGAGTGTCTGCACTGCTCAGGCTTTGCATCATAATACAAGATGTATATAGGGTCTGTTAAAATATCATGTATGACAACAATGTCTTTGCTGCACCAGTGTCCTTGGTGACTATGCAAAACATTGTAATATGATTTAGTTCTTAAAAGATTAATTTTGAGTGTCTCTGTTAATGCAATGTGTTAATTAGAATTAGTTATGCACAGTATCAGACACTGATGCTGACCTTGTGAAATGCATTGGACATTGGCCATGGCTACAACTTCTCAAAATCAAACACTGTTTCTTGGTCACCAACATTAAAAAGCTGCAACGGCATAATTATTTTGAACTCAGTGACTGATGCCTTCACACTGACCCATACGTCAGATCAAGGCTTCAGCCATCAGGTCAGTTTAGAACCCGAGAAGCAATTAGAAAAGTGTGACTGATGCGGCTGTTTTCAGGCTGGGACTGAAAGTTTGGAAGAGTTATGACTGGAATATACTGTTTTGCTAAACTCCTTACTTACTACACCACAGATAATATTTTCTTATCCTGTAAAGTGTGGTCTGATGAGTATTATTGATTTATTTCATATGGTAGCCTAAAACACAACAAAATCATTTTTGTTTTATTTTATTTGACCTTCTGGCAAGCCAGTAAGAAAACATCCTCATTTACAGTGGCAGCCTGGCAAAAGTCACAGCAAAATATTTTTTGACACAAATGCATTAAACAAAACCCACTATTAGTTCTTTTTGTAAGGTGAAGTGAAAGTATTATCACTCTAGGCAGCAACACAGAAATGTAACGTCAAATATCATGTAGCTTAGCCTAAATGTACTTCAAATGCAATATCGGTGTGTATTAGTTTATAAATCATCAATGAATTTTTCACTTCTCTTGGATTTCCACTACCGATATTGATATCAGCCTGATATCAGTATATGCTGGTCTGTACAGTTATTTCATACTGTATGAATCAAACAGTTCCTTGGGCAGCACAGATTTAAAAAATGATTTAAGACTCACAGTTCCACAATTCCCATTACACTCTGTATATGCTCCAACATAAAATAAGTTTTGTCTCACTGGCTGAAAGCTTACACAATCTAAATCAAATTCAATGCAGCATCCCATTTATGTATTCAATCTTACAGTCTTTATGGACAAAACTTTGATTTATTTGCTGTCATTTAAGCTCCTAGACTCTGAAAATTAGTTTTAATGCTTTCAAATTATTTTTGTGGTTTTTTTTTCCCCACATGTTCTGGTGTTGTTCTATCTACACTGAATAAATGACTTTCCCTCTAACAACCTGAGGATTATTCTCATTCTTACGAGCTGTAATAGCTGAGAATTAAACTTTTGTCTTGGAGTGTATTGCAGTTAGTTTTAGATAGCATTTAAAGTGATCCCAACAGAGACTGAGTGTTTTTAGAACTTCCTTCAACCTTTGGCTGCGCGTATTGGTCTTACAGCTAATGAGAAGAGTGGGTGTTTCTCTTGTACAGTATATGTTTTTTCACAGCGTGGCTCATAATAATTGGAGATTTAAACATTTGAAATTCACTGTTGGCAAAAATGTTAATTATCCATATCATATGTACACATATGAAGATGTAGCATCAAGTGGTGAAATAAACATTTGTTGTTCAAACGCTAACTAAATTGTGAACAATATGTATAAACGGAATTAAAATGACTCTTTTGACTTGAGCCCTGCGAATCCTCTGTGTGGACATTGCACCCTCTCTCGCCCAGTGGATCCAGAGAGGAGCAGGCTTTGAGGAAAGTCTTTTTGTGTTAAAGCCTTTGAATATCTATTCTTTATGATCTCTATTCCCTCTGCTGAAGTTCAGAGTGTGCGTGAGTGGAGGAAGGGGAAGGGTGGAATCATAACACTGATGATGAGATGACACCGAACATACTTTGGAGAGCATTTTTGATTCTTTACACATTTTCCTAAACTCAGACAAATATATCCAGAAGCTATCACTGTATTCCATAAGCTGGTTCGATGAATAATGGTTGTTATGACAGGGAGCCATGTCAATCAGACATGATGGCTTGAAGAGGTAAAATAAACATGAAACAAGGCAAATAAAAAGGAGAGTTATATAAAGCTCTCCTTGATGCTCAGCATCGTACCTCTTTACCCCTAGTGTGTCTGTTCTATAATGGCACAAAGTAGGGATGGGTTGGTGCTGTCTTTTTCATCTCCCTGCCTTTTGTTAGTATGTTGAGAGGCAAAGAGAGAGGGAGAGTGAGAAAGGAGGAAGAAGAGAAGGGTGCTGGGGATTGGACCCAGTCCCTGCACACCCAATTAAAGGAATCTTCTGCTCAAAGACACAGTCTGGCAACATGTGTTCTGACATTTGTCTTCCTGAGTGTTGTGATTTACGGTACCATGGAGCTAAAGGCTAAATTAGCAGCCGCCCAGCATCAGAGACCGCACTGTAATGCTGGATGGGCGAGGATTGTCAGATAGGATCAGGCAGCCAGTGTGCTGCTGTCTTGTTTTCATCATCACATGCAACAGTATAGGCTGGCGACCATGGTGCTTTCGTGACTGACGAGTCAAAATAGAATCGCATTTGCTGTAATGTAAAAATCACCCCATTCTGTTCATTTCAACTGCATAAAAACACTAGATTGTATATTTACAATGTCCAGCAAACAATGACATATAACCATTCAGGAAGCTGAAATTTTTAGACACTATGTAAAAATGCATATGAATCAAAAGCTACAAAAATATTAGTTCATTCATTGTGATTTTTTTAAATTTACTTTATCATTTTTAGTTTTTGTTCATATAATGAATCATTGCATTATTAATTTTGGTCATTTATGGTTATTTTGTTAATTTCACAGATTATTTAATTATTTTTGTTCATCTTTGTTTACCCTGTTTATCATTTTATATATTTTTGTGAAAATTTGTTTTTTGTTTATTTACTTGACTATTTTTTGTTATTATGATGCTGTTCATTTTTGAACAGTTTCCTAATTATTTTGTTGATTATTGTAGTCAGTTTTGTACTAACCGTGTTCAATCAGAATTTTGCTTGGTTCATTTTCTTCATTTTGGTAATTTAGATGATTATATTGTTAATTTTGTGGATTTTTCTCATTCTTTTTCTTATTTTTTTGTTCAATATCTAGTTGATTTTTTTCCTTTGGTTGTTCATTTCGTACTTTTTTTGTGCATTTAGATTTATTAAAATATGTTACTGGACAAAGCCACAGGAGCTACTGAGGAGGGGCTAAAGCCACATGTGGCCCTGGCCACAGGTTGCAGACCCCTATAATAGAGCAATACAGTGGTTTTGAACTAGAATCACCTTGTTATCCACCTGTTCCACCAGTCATCACACCCACAGTTATTGATTTCAAACATTCAAACAGGCAAATTGATTTTTTATAAACTATAAAACATATAATCTAAAAATGTGCAACTTTTTCACTCAGATAATAACAGACAAGCACAAACCAATCAAATAATTGACTCATTTAAAAAATAATCAGGATTGAGGGGAGCAGCCAAAAGGAGAAGAAGATTTAGAAAATAATCAGGAAAATTGAAAATCAATAAACAAAAATGAGAAAACATTCACAAAAATCCATAAAACAATCTGAAAAATCAACAGATAAATGACAAAAATGATCAAAGTAAGGAATGAAATGAACCAATTTGAACAAAATTCAAGACAATGAACACAACTGTACAAATTAAGCAAAATATTAAACCAACTATAGTAAATATGTCAACTGTGACAACAGGTAATACATGTCAATAAAAGTGTGAAAAATCGATCAGAAAGGGTCCCGACCCACTGGTTGAGAACCGCTCATGAGAGAAAGCCTTTAATTCTCTTGTGACTGCCATTATTTCAACATTTCCCAGTATTTTCTGAGTTTCCAGCACTAGTTTGGTACTGTTTAGTTAGACTGTTCAGTCATTTGAACTGTAGATGAATTATGTAGCATTGATTCCGTCATCTACATAATTGCTTCTCCATCCTGTGGTCTTGTCCTGGATGAATTTGCTCCCTCTCCTCTGACGCTTTAAGACATCAATTCTAATCGGGCTCCTCCTTCCCCAGACACTGCTTTGATCTCTTCCTGTGGGACGTGTTTGTGCCACACAGGGTTCCCCGATAAGCCTCAGAACAGGCTACAATTACACTACTAATTACACAAGTAGAAAACCTTGACCTTGCTCTTGCTATACCTGCCCATGCGCTTCTTTTCATAATTCAACTTCTGCACCTATTTTGTGCAGCCTTAACAGGGATACACCAACTTGCGAGGACAAATAAAGCACAATGAACCCGCATGGTAAATGCACAGACAATATATGTGGTTGCTGTGGATTTGCAGGATGTGGCATCCTAGCAGCCAGTGTAGAGGTGTGATCGCACAAGGTGAGTGGATACTGAGGAGAAGGCTGCCTTGCGGTCAGCAGGGAGTCAGCGGGCCTCAGGGAAAAGCTCTTAACTTCTGTCAGGCACAAATAACCACACCATTTTTCACCTCCTGATTTTTAACTGAGAAAATCATTCCAGTCCCCAGTCATATGAACTCTCCGCACATGCCATGAGTCAATTTTAGCCCTGACAGGGAGAAGTTCACTCTAATCTGTTTTACTTTGCTGCTATAGGACCTTCCACCACATAAGGCTTTTTTCATTACAGAATGTAATATGTGCAGTTTTAACAATGATTTAAACAATTTCTTTATGCAATGAATGCAGTCCGTGTCACATGGCAAGAAGGTACATCACACAGCGAGTCTGTTTGAGAAAATGTCACAAATTCTCTGTTGTCCTATGTATACATTATTCAATCGTGACTGTGAGAATAGCACTGAAATTATTCATCCACGTGAAATGCAAAAATGTTATCAAGAATCAGTGTGAATCTCAATTATTATTGCAGCTTTTGATGTGGGAAATGCAGAGCAGAAGCTCCATTAACACTCTGCCTCCAATACCCCGTTAATATGACCCTGGAAAAAATGAAAAGAATGTTAGATTGAAACACTGAATTATACTCAATCACATTAATGAGCTCCTTTTCGAATGCAAAAAAGAACTACGTTAAGAACCTCAGGCTGAATGTGGACATACAGATCACATTTAATGTGGTCAAGCTGCTGCTAGGTGGTGCTATTGTTAATACTGTTTGTAAGAGGCAGACGGCGTGCTTGCTTCTGATACAGTGTAGTACAGGGGTCGGCAACCTTCACAATCTAAAGAGGCATTTTTGGACAGAGAAAAAAAAAAAACTGTCTAGAGCTGTGAAAAATGTGTTAATCCTTTACATATCACATTACATATGACACGTTTTAGGTGGCAAGAAGTTTACATCAATTCAGTAATTATTGTATTCTTTTTGGTTCATTTATTACATTTATGATATATTATTATTAATTTATTATTTTGTTCAGCTTGATGGGGTTTTTCACTTTTGTTCATTTCCTTAATAATTTTGTTTGGTTTCATTCGATTTATTGATCATTTTGTTTATTTTGCTTTTTATTTAGTTAATTTTTCATTTATTTTAAATTATTTCATTCATTTTTGTGATTTTTTTCCCTGTATTATTTCACTCCTTACTGTATTTTGTATCCATTTTGATTCAGTTGATTTAGTATTTGACTCATTTTTGTGCTTTTTTGAGGTGCTCATTTTCCTAATTATTTTGCTTGAGTTAGTCTTAATTTTGTCATATTTGTAGTTTTTCATAATTTTGTTTGATCATATTTGTTCATTATCTTGTTTTTTTTATATTAGGTCTTTGAGTTTATTATATTGCTTTGCTCATTTTCTTGATTATTTCACTCATTTTATTTGATTATTTGCATCAATTTTGTCTTAATTTTTGTTCACTGTGTTATTGATTCCTCTCATGTTTTTGGGGATTTAGTGCTTATTTTGATTTATTATTTGTGATTTCCATCACTGGACAAAGCCACTGGAGCCACTGGAGAGGGGCTACACAGCCACATGTGACTGTGGAGCCACAGGTTGCAGACCCCTGATAAAGCAGGTGTGTTTAAAATATATAAAATGAATCTCCTTTGTCTTTCAGTTGAATTTCAATTTATTTATGGATTATCTATACAAGATATGAATTATCTAGCACTTGCAATGTTTGCTGAAATAGCAGCAATGACTTCTCAGCTGCCTCTCAGGTTTGCACCCGCAAGGCTCTGATTCTTAAAGTGAAACTATATAAGAGCGGGTGCCCCCGTACTCGAGTATGTTGCCATACATCACATCATTTAACACTTTGAACTGTCAGAAATGTGTCACTCAGTTTCTCTCTTGATACCTTCATCTGTCAGACTGAAATCATAAATACAATCATTTCCCCAATGTTGGCTCTTTATTCTGTCAACCGTTTCAAAATGTGACTGTGCCTCTTCATTTCCGACGCATGAATAAGTGAAAGGCCATTAATATGTCTCTTTCATTACGCTCTGCACTGCATGCGTATGTGAAGAACTCTGTGTTTGCTGGGCTCGGGTTCTGATGTCCGATTTGTAAGGCGACAAAGCAAGTCCACATGACAAAAAAAGCATCACTCTGAGAATTCACACAGAATGATGCATTTTTCATAGATGACTGCACAACATGAAGGGCATAAAATTTATTGCAGTAGAATTCATGGTGTGCTAACAAAATATTGGCACTACCCTGAATTAATTACAGTACTTTCTTGTAAGCACAGCTGGAAATATTAGTTCTGAAGCAAAACAGTAATTATTAAATAAGAAACAGCCTGATAGAAACAGTATGTACTTGATTTTGACTTTAAAGTTAAATCAGTATTTCTCTAAAACAAACAGACCAAATACTTCACTATCCTGCATTTGTGGCCAATCTGGTCAAATGCATTGTCTGTGTGTTTTGTCTAAAGATCACCTTATCCTTTGACAAACACATTTTTTCTTCGTTTCTCTCGCCACTCCCAAGACAAGATAGAGGGGAAACTCATCAGTCTCCTTGGCTGTTGTCTGATAAACTTTTTATTTGAAGGGTGTCCTGTCTGGTGTCTCTGGTGTCTTCCTCCAATGCACTCCTGATTTGAAATATAGCCTTACATAATGAGGGAGAAAAATAGAGCGGTGTTGCACCCCTGAGCCGGTGTCAGCTTAATCAATCATTTTTAAACACAGGCAGGCAGGCTTAGTCTACTCGCTTCACATCCGCCGCATCCTTCCCCTGCTCAACAATATGACAGCAGCATAATTCATTTTAACTCAAAAATTAAACCAGCAGCATCAAACTTGTCCTTGCATCCTTTTGGTTTAAATACAGGGCAGTGTGTTGCTCTATATGTGTATCCACTACAACCTATATTTTGAGATAAATTCTTATTTGATGAAATGCATATATATATACGCACACGTGCCTATTTGAGCACACATGTAATGTACACTTATTTGCATGTGCCAACAGCTTTTACTGTGGTTGCTTCTCTAAGTTCAAGTTTCTTTGCTGTAACGCTCAACATGCAACAGGCGTGGAATGTCAGTCTGGGGTTCACATGGTCAAACTGGAGTGGGTCACAGGGTTGGGGAAATTTGGACAAGCTGAAGGCGAGCAGAAGGAATGGAACTTGGCCTCTTCGCTTGGCAGTGAGAGATTCCTTCTGGCTTCCTGTCAAAAAGTTGGCGTTCGTCGTAGCACAGCTCCAAAAGTTACATCATGCTCATGATAGAGTTACATGCAAAAATGACTGTAAAGGAAGATTCCCCACAACTACTTTCTGGAAGATTTAATGCACTGAATTAGATACAATATCTCACTTTACAGTTAATTTAAAAGTAGTTGACTCATTTATTCAACAGTAGCACCACTTATATGATGCTAGAACACATTCATTATGCTTTTCTTTTCCTGTATTTCAATCAGCTTGACATTTACTTTAATCTAAATTATATCATTTACAGTATCTGATGAAGTGTATCCATCCAGCTTTTAAACAAACAAATAAAGGTCACACAGCAAAACAGCAATTACAAATTCAGCATAAAACTAATGGTAGCAAGTAAATAGTAAATATAACACATTTAATTGATATAATGTGTCATCAAGAAACGTAAGAGGTAGGTTAGGATGGGGGGGGGCACAGGAAAACATAAGCTTTCACCTTATCCTGTCCCTTTTGTATATACTTTTCTTTGTATGTTCAAAAAAATGAATAAATCAATCATTCAAACACTGAGAAAGACAGGTCACTGAAGTTAAAATCAAGAGCCTTTCTCAAACATTACATAGTATTTGTTTTTGAATATGTCAACAATACGGGACTATACTGGTGTGGGAGCTTAGTCACAGTGTTGCTACTGGATGAGGACATAGTATAATACACTGTTGTGGTACTCAAAAATATTCATGAGTCTAGGTTTAATTTGAGCTTTGCAATCATATTATTATGACTTTTAAATGTTTTATTTCCTATATTCTCTCTTTTTATACTCTAATTTGTGCATTTTACTATATCATTTTTTTGTGGAAATGTCCGTTCATGTAAGTACAGTATGTTTGTAACTCCAATAACACAATTCACCATAAGGAATTATTTCAAAGGTGTGCAAGTGAATAATTCTTTCTCAAAATAGAAAGCACTCAGACAACGCAGACCTGTGCCAAGGCTGCTCTCTATTTGCTACCTTACAGTAACTATTTTTCCTCAACCTATAAGTATAAGTGTTGAGGTTTCATCCTTGAAGTGCCTACAGATAATCTTGGACTATGATTGGTGCTATACAGTTAAATTTGCATTGAACTAAACAAGCATTCTGGATCACTATATCTGGAATATTGACCATATCTAGATCAAACTTTGTATTTTGATAGAATATATTATGGTGTTATCCTACTGTACATTTCTGGCAAAATGTTCTGGGTGTTACAAGGACAAATGTTAAATTTGGCCCTATCTCACAATGGTGAAGAATCATTTAAAAATCTTCTGAATCCAAGCGATGATCCAAATCACTACCTGAATCTACTCAATTGGTCCTTGTGCCATTTCTGACCTATCCTGAAAATTTAATCCAAATCCACTGGTAACTTTTCAAGTTATGTTGTGAAAAACAAACAAACAGATAAATAAATGCTGATAAAAACATAACCTCCAACATGAAATCTAGCCTATGTTAATGTTATTTGTGACAGATTTTTTTCCAAAGTGAGATCACAAGTGTATATTCATCTTGGCTGAATGTATTCAAACTGTTTTTCACTATTTCAAACATTCATCCAGAGAAGCTGGAGACAATCTTAGCCGACACTGGATGACAGGAGGGTCACACTGTGGACAGGCTGCCATTTCATCTTAGGGGTGACATACACAATGATTTTCAATCACTTCTATGGCCAGTTTTGAGTCACCAATTATCCTACTAACCTGCATGTCACTAGACAGTGTGAGGAAGCTGAGGCACCCAAAGGAAATACACTCAGATAAAGTGCGAACATGCAGACTCCATAGAGAAAGGCTTTAGACAGTGTCTGAAAATGAGACGACTGCAATCTGCAGCATGCAGTTTTACATTTCAACACATATACCCAATGTTAACCCAACATTATTACTACAGTACTTAGAAAATGATTATTATGATTTCAGCTTTTATTAATTTTCATTCTAACAGGGTCATAAATTTACAAACGCTATTACTATTTGGTGGCATTGCCTTGAACTGTGTAACTTGAATTAAATGCTTGGGTTACCTTCCTCAAGCTTTCCATATCACTCTGCAGGTGCAGGTTTATCTCAAAAACGAGAATATTCAAGGAATATACATTATTGAGTAATTTCTTCCAAAAAGTGAATCATTAATTTTCAAAGTTCATTACACATGAACTGAAACATTTGAAGTCTTTTGTTGTCATTTGTTGGAATCTTGATGATGGCGACTTAGAGCTCATGAAAATAAAAAAACAGCATGTCTCAAAACATGAGAATATTTCAAAAGACTAATAAAAAAGGATTTATGATACAGAACTGTCAAACTTCTGCAAAGCATGCTCATTGATGCACTCAACAGTTGATAAGGGCTCCTTTTGCACAAATTACTGCGTCGGTGCATTGTAGCACGTACAGTGGGGACAATAAGTATTGGGAAATGTAAAAATGTGCAAGTTCACCCATTTAAAAAGATAAGAGAGGTTTGTA
>JAQQAE010000088.1:0-44567 GCA_029823295.1 Pseudamia nigra | reverse complement strand
AGAGAAAAGGTGTGTAGAGGAGAGAAGGGCGGAGGGTGGGTGGGGGGGGCACAGAGATAGGTGGTTAGGGAGAGGCGACATGACTACAAAAGCCTGAGAATGTGTTAATGTGGGAGTGAGGATTGTGGAAAAATAACAAAGATTAGAGAGAAGACAGGTGGGGGATATACAGGTAATGTAGGCTACAGTATTGCACTCTAAACCTTTGATATTCTAAGTGCTCCCTCATGTGCGCAGTCTGGTTATCTTTGGTGGTAATCTTGGAAAAATATAAATAGATATTTTTGTTCCATTGCTCCAGATGTTTACGTGCTTTGATCAACATTGTTTTGGGGTTGAGGCCCAGCATGTTTGTCTGAGATCGCAGACAAACTGAGGAAACTTTTCCTGAGCCACACTAATTATTTTTCCATTGCCACTCCGTCACCAGTGAAAACTCCTCACGTCCACGCTGCCTTCCAGGCAGCAAATAGAGCATATGACACTAGGAAAGCATAAAGTTGTTATGAGAATGTTTGCACAATTAATGCTTCAGAGATACCTTCCTTTCTGCAACAATTTGCTTGTGAATTTAACACCACTATAGTGTGATAGTGTTCACACATAAACGATAAGATCAGTACTGTAAGTTTATCCATGCAAAGGTATTTGATTCCTGTCCAAAATATGCATATGCATTTAAATCAAACGAAGTAAGCAATCTTTTTATCAGCCATTCTCTCTGTATCAGAGAAGTCCAGAGTTCCCCCTTGTTCCGTTTGGGACTGAATTGTCAATTGGCTGACATTATCTAAACAAGAAATATTAAAACTAATTAAAGAAATGTCTCTGTAAAATCTTGATAAGGCTGAGGTTATTTTTTTCATTCTCTCTCTCTCTCTCTCACTCACTCTCTCTTTCTCTCTCTCTGACTGCTACTCCGTGCTCTGTTAGGAGACTTGCCACAGGCTTGTCTGAGCAGAGGAAGTTATGAAACTCCTACTGCCATATCATTTGCACAAGGAAGTTTCAGCCTGTTCCTCTGGCTCTGTTGACTCGAGTCCATAAAACAGCTTTATTAAAAATGACACCATTCCACTCTGTATTTGCTCAGTGGCTGCTCATCTAGATCAGGTCACATGTTGCTGTGTAGTGTGGCCAACAATAGCCAGAGTTTATGACAGATAGCAGCTGTCTGGGCTGACAGTGTTGTGATAACATATTGCATACTGTACATCTCTAAATCTGCTGCTTTCTCATCGAGATAATCTGCTTCTGTTTTCAACTGAAAACTGTCTCGACCACAATTCAGAAGCAAGCCTGCACTGTTCCAATTTCCTGTAACCAACTGCACATGATAGTAAATCATAAGCTGAACTGACACAGCAAACCTTGTACCAGCACCACAGAGTTTGAGCCTTTTTTCTGAAAAATTGATGTAACTCTGTTCCTCACCTCACATTGCACAAGTTGAACACTTGAGCTGAAGACTTAAGTGAAGAAACGGCCTGATGTTTCTCAACCAAAACCCAGATTGTCTTGATAAAAGCTTAGAATCTTTACAGCGAAGGTAACACAAGGCATATAAGGAATGTAATTCTTGTTTGTGTACACCTGCAAGAGTACTTGTGTGTGCATGCCTATGGATGTATAACACAACACCATAGAGGGAACAGAGAAAGGGAGGGGTGAGCATTCAGAATTATGTTATGGCTGCCTCCTGTTTAGCTTTTCTCAGAGCCCCAGGCGACTGGAAGGCATCAAGGACACCTGGGTGCGACTTTATTAAAGTATGAAATGAGAGGTCAGTGACGCGACGGTCCCACACATGACATCCTGCTGCTGGCCCTTTCTTCCCTGCCTCCTCCTCTCAGCCCAGGGCTCTGATGACTCCTCTATGAAAGTCTGTTTCATTAATCCCCCTGAGGGACCCCTCAACTGCTCTTTCTGCCGCTGATACAAATTTAATTCCTGATAGGTCTGTTAGATGGAAGCCGTGTCTATCAAGGCTTTTAATTAATGTGGCACTACTCTCGGTGTATCTCACTGTTTATCTGAAATTCATGACCAGGGCGAGGACGGACGGGATTGTTCAAAGATGGCTTGTTTTCCCTTTTTGGTTGAAATGTGAATTTTAATTAGACACGGTTGTTACTCTGAGGGGTTGTAAAAGGGGGCTCTGTGCTTGTTACAAGGAGGCATGTGTATGCGCTGGGTATGCACACAGTAACTGTGAGCTTTATCTATTCTCTTACTGTCACACCTTTCTAATGTGTTTATTTTTATTTATTAATGCTGCAGTATTTTGAAAGAAAACAATGTTCTGAATAGGTTCAGGAAACTACCTACAAAAGTGTAGTTGACTAAATTCTTTGGGCTTCACTGTAAATCCACAGCCAGACAATGGGCTGGCCGGATAGCTGTTTGTATTGGCTGGCTATTTCCAGCTTAATAGCTGTACAGTATCATTGTCAGCCTCTTATCATGGCAGGCACAGCCCTTTTTGACACACAGACACCTCAATGGCGTGTGTGCATGTGCAGCTTCATGTGTGTTTGTGCACCATGTTTGCATTCATATATGTAAATATGTAAATAAATTTATTATGTACTGTACATGTTCGATGTTTTATAATTTTATATGTATTTATTTTAACTGCCATTTTGTTTTTCAAGAAACAGATGGTAGTAATGGTCCAGTACCACCTTTTCATTTGTTTTCCTCGTTAGCAGGCTCGCCTTAGTGTGTGACCCAAAATGACACAGAGACAGGAGACATCATGAAAGGCACATCTCCAGCTTTATCTTCGCTCTAATTGTGTGGACAGTGCCCAGAGATGGTTCTGATGGAAGATTATCATTTGTGCAGTGCACGTCATAGTGCTATCCTTGTCCCTGGGTCTCATTCCTGTTGAGGCTAATTTGTATGCTGTCCTTAATGGTTGTGTTTGGGTTAGTTCTGAGTAGCACAAAGCCTTTAATTGTGAGGTTTAACATTTTGCAATTAAAATCTCCCCTCGTTGCTCTGAGGAATGAATGAGCCGTCTTTGATGTGCTTTAATCAGCCAAGATGTATTGTAGTTTAAGAAGCATAAAGATGCCAGATACATTTCTGATTTTAAATTGACACACTCTTCCACCTTTGAAGATGATAGTTTGTTCTCCCCCTGGCTTAAAGCAGCGAAAGCTCAGTCCCTTGAACCCCGCTCTCAAATTCTGGGGCACAGATCTCTATCTCCCATTCTAAAGTGGCCAAACAGGATTAGGAAGACGAGCGCTTCTATTTCACCAAGACCAAGGAAGCGTACACAATGATTCACCAGAGCTTGACTAAAGATCTTAGATGCACACTGTGACAGTATCAGCTGTTATTTTCTCACCTGTTAGAAGGGCTTTTAGACATCCCCTGTAAGACATGCTGATGTGATCAAAAGAGCATTTTTAAGAAGCAAACTCCAGTACAAATATAGATGTTTTGATTTTCTCTGTTTTTTTATTGTTAATTCTGTTCCTCTGTTCACAAATTGAGGTAGAATGCAGATGATGATGCCTCTCTCCTGAGGTATCTCTGTTTTGCTGTATTGTTGTTGAACAAAAAAAAAACTCATTAAGATCATAGAGAAAAAGCGAAGTATTCTTACTGGAGAAAAGGAGGTGGCAGTTTGATGAAGGCTGATTGGGAGCATCTGGAGGCTGTTTTCAGAGTATGTAGATCTCAGTGAACAACCCTGGCATTTAAGTACGGCCTGCTCCTAGAAACTAAAAATCTCCCAGCAAGCAAATTAACGGGAGCAGGGATTTGGTAATAATGGAGGTTCTCAGCTTTTGTTTCACCGTGACAGATGGACAGTGTGTGCTCAAATTGAATTTGGCTTTAATTGCATTGTGGCGTTTATAATTTATCTGCTCCACAGATTTTGTTTACAGGTTTATGGGGTCTTGAAATGCATGTTTGCTCTCTTTTCCTCTCTTCTACTTTTCCTCTCTGTACTCTCTCTCTCTCTGTGTGTGTGTGTGTGTGTGTGTGGGGGGGTGTGTGTGTGTGTGTGTGTGTGTGTCCGTGTCGGCCAGATCCTTTTTCATCCTCCACTACAGCAGGATAAAGGACACTGTAATTCTCTGAGAGTGTGGTGTTCATTACCGTAGCAGTTTGCCCTCCAGGGTGAATGTGTTCAATAAGCGAGATTGTCTTTTTTCCAATATACACTTAAACGGTTTAAGATTGCAAATGTAAGCTCTGTAGTGCCCGTCTGCTCCAATGTTAGATGTTCAAATCATTTGGATCACTTGGATAGGTGAACACAATATAATCAAATATCTCTTCTTTTGAATAACTTGTGCACATGCCCACAAGGACATGCATATTAGCAGACAAGAGGGCACATTGGCACACTCACATACAATATATGCAAAAAGTAACTCATTCAGTTGTTGTGTACAAAGGAAAGAAAGCCTACTTGAGTTATTTTCTCTTGGGTATCCATGAAATTCTCCATATGTTGAAGGACTTCATGTGAGCTGGGTGGCTTACTTCTATGCTGTTCGTACAACGAGATGCAGACACATAAGAAGCAGCAATGAATATTTGTATTATTTTTTACAGCCAAGCATAATACACCCAGCCAGAAACTGTGTGCTTGACAGACAAGTCTTTCAAAATACAGTGATTACTCAAATCTCATTCTAGACACGCATATAAAGCCAGTGCTTTGTCTCATTAATTTGTGCAATATTTCAGCTTTCCTTTTTTTCTTTGGACAGAGACTCCCACAGCATCTCACTGTGGTGATAAAGATTATATGCTTGTCTCCTGCTCCATCTAGCTCTTCTCTCCTCTCCTTATCCTAGCCTCTGCCACCCTCTAATTGATGCACCCCTGCCAATTTACACTTCAGCCCTGGCTCTGACCCCTATTAACTACCTGGCCTCACTCTCCCAGGGAAAGCACTGTGTTCAGGGAGAATCCTCCACCCCCAATCAACTCCTCTTAAGACTGCCGCTAAACACATTTTCATACTCAGCCAGCGAGAGAACTCCACTTCACGCTCTCGCCAACTTTTATCTGGATGAGTGAAAAGGATAAGCCAAGCTGTGCTGTTTCCTTAAATGTCCCACAACACAGCAGTTTATCACGGGCAAGCCTCACGGTCATTTTACAAAGGTTGTTTATTTATTTATTTATTTATTTCTGTCCTCAGATTACTGCCCTAGTAACACTGCACCAGCCACTTGTCATTGTCTGTTTTTCACTTGTCCTAGATCGGGAGTATTTTGAGGAATGTCCGCTCTGTTCTCTGTACCTGTCCCTGAAGCCAGCCCATTTGGGTTGTGAAAAAGAAAGAGGGAAGGGGTCTGTGTGCTCCGGCTGTATTATAGCTGTGTGTCACTATCTTATGTGACTTATTTGTGGTGGGCTTAGCCAGGCATTCCTTCTCAGGGTTTCACTTGACCTGATGTTATGTGATCATGAATGTTCTCCAGGGGTCCAGACGCTGTGCTGATTAAAGGACAGCAGATAATCATGTGTGTGTGTGTGTGTGTGTATGTGTGTGTGCGTGGGTGGGGGTGGGTGTGTGTGTGTGCGGGTGTGTGTGTGTGTGCCTGTGTGTACTGATTGTCTATGTTTAGATTTAGATAATATTTCCAACTGAAGTGGACATATTTAGAATAAGAATTACTGGGATGGGGACACTTCAGGGAGAGGTTAGTCACGTAGTAACCGTTTTGCAGCAGACATGGTATGTGTACAGGGTAATGAAGTAGGGAATCATTCTTTGTTCTCGATTAACAGTAATCACAAAGCAATTGAAGCATGAAAAATGAATTTGTTTTTTCCAATGCATAACAGTTTCAGAACACACACAGTAAACGTATTAATTATACAGGGTTGTTGAGTTAGTTAGAACAATACTTTTAATGGTGTCATGCTTGTCTGCTTAATAGTAAGGTATTGCACATGGTCACTTTCCATTACAGCAGAAAAGTCAAAGAAAACCCAGCAGTTAGTTTTTGCCTTCTTCCCTCCAACACCACTGAGTAGCATTGTGGCTGTTTAGCCACTTTTCTGTGGGCAAATTGTTTTTGTGACCCATGGAATGTTAGAGGAAATGCTTCTTTCTCATTGGCGGTCCCCCGGGTGTGGAGGCCATGGCCCCTGTCATCGGCCCCAGTGCACACACCGACACACACAGGCACACAGACACACGCGCACACACCAGATCACTCTTTGCAGGAGGAAAGCAATCCACCACAGTGGAGGGACCTCCAGGCCTTTTTATAGCACCAATACTTTCCCTAGACTCCCAGACGTGACATCACAACAATCAGAGATCATTTTCAGCGGTCTCATCATAGTCACACACACACACTGACAACAGAGTTAGAAAGATACCTCAGTTCTTCCTCCTGATTACTCTGTATCTTTTCCCGTTTTTGCACTTTGTGTACAGAGCTGTCATTAACCCTTGCAGAGGCCATAAGGTGTTAATTCTTGTTTCAGCTCCCTGAAAGAGGAGTCAAAAAGTAATCATGAGTGGTCCCAACTCGAAAAGGATTTCCCTAGAATGTGCAGTGAAATATGCTCCTCAGATCAATTAAGTGTTTACAGCCTGTAAGAATCAGCAGCACAATAGAGAAGCTGTCTCTTCTGGACCCCGGAGGCTACCATAGCAATGTTTCATTAAGTGCACTCACTCCTGTGGCCCCCTATAAACACACATTAATTAAGGCACACAGAACACAGTCTCTGAGCTTGCACTATGGTAATGATGATATGACCCCAAAAGGAGAGGTGCACCAGGGGTCAGGGAATAAAAGCAGGGAGCGTTTAATGCCAGAGCTTGGCTGATCTGCAGAAACACGATCTTAACTGGTCCAATTCAAATTAGGCCAGGATTTGCTTAACTGGCTAATTTAGATGTGCATGAATGTCGATTCATTTCCAGCAGTGAATATGGCTGGGGTGTGTTTTTGCCTGCCCTAAAAATAATGATGAGGGTCAAGATGACAATTTTCTCCATGTCAGCAGTCAACGCCTTTTAATAATTTATGCACACTGATAAAATGACCTAGTAATAACAATGTAATGCATTGTTTTGGATTCTCATATCAAACCACAATCATTTCAACATCACAATTCTGATTATTACATATGTTCTCTGACATGGTTTAATGTGAAACTGACCATTTTTCAAATCATGGGATTACAGGTTAGACCCTAAAGCAAAATGTACCTTGATGTCAGTGATCTAAAATCAGTGCTCGCTCAAACCTCAAATCATTGTGGTTTCAATAGCAGTCACCTCCTATAGACAATTTAGTAGCTTTGACAGCAGCAAATGGGTGTCATCAATATGGTTCCAAACATTGACATTTTCTTTGGTGGGCTAAGTAGAGAGTCCCATCCCATCCTCTCAAGATCTGCAGCTAGAGGCCAGGGGGCTGGTATCCATCTTCGTAACAGTGACTATGTTGGAGGAGGAGGTGAAGGAAGAGGAGGCGAAGAGATGGAGGGGAGGGAGGCAGCATGTCAATGAGCCTGCCCAGTGTCACTGAGCACCACACAGAACAGCCATCTGGAGAATCAAAGACTCCTACCATCTGGCTGCCTCACCCACACTCTACCCCCACAGAATAAGAATCAAGCAGATAGTACTTTGCCATAACACTCCTTGGCCTTTTGGGAAAAAAAAGTCAGGTAAACTGCATTGAAGTATAAAAAACCTTGTCAACATTTATTTACTTTTTAAATAATACATGTATAAAGGAGAAGTGACCCTCACTCACCAAGGCACCTCATAAATACACAAAATACGTTTCTCAAGTCCACTTTTAACACACATTTTGAATTCTGTGATCACAATTGTGTCTTATGTCAAATAATAGTCACTTGTTGTTATACTTACATTTTGATATATAATAACAATTAACAACTATTTTAATAACAATTTAATTTAGATGATCAAAGCTTATCAAATGTGAATAACTTTAGATAATAATTGTTACTTTGACTTCAATTTATGACCACAATCATTCTAATATACATTACATAACTTGTTAATTTGCATACATCCGAGTTGTCTGAGTCTCAGACTAAGTAAAACCTGAAATTCTGCTTAAGGAGGTGGAACCTAATGCAGTGAAAACTTAGAGCTTAGACTTCTTTAACATTGAACCAGTCTTGCTGAGTTGGCCTTCAGAGTCTTGTTTTAAATTATGTATGCTCTGTAAGTATGTATTTGGCAGGAAAGCACGGGGAAAGGAGGAGGGATGAACACTAAAAAGTCGTCAGCCATATTCCAAAATGCCATTTCCGTGTTGCTGAGGTACCATTGTTTACAGGGCTTTGATGGAGAGGTGCCCTGATCGCCACTAGCTGTTTCTCTCCCTCTCTCTTTTTCTTCCCCCTCTTAGTTTGAGAGAAATCTCCTGACGCTGTAAAATGGGCAATGATGACATATGTGGATGCAGGCCTGTTCATATCTTTGTGGGGCCTTTAGGGAAATAAATATCTGAGAACATTCAGTGAAATGAAGCTCACTCAATAAATCACCATGACACAATAAACACTTCTGGCACATGAGCACCCCCCTACCCACCATCCCCTGGTGCCCAGCCCCCTCATACACATACACACAAACACACACACATACACATACTCTCCACTCAGACACCACCTACCTCTCCCCGCCTCTTCTTGTGCTACCAAATGGTGCCTCCCCACAGGCCAGTAAATCAAATCCCAGCACAAATACAGTGGGAATTTATTTGGAATGGGCTTTTGTTCTCTTTAACGCCTGATTGTTAGGCCGACGAGGTCGCATGATAAATTCTGCGCAGGTTTTTTCTGTTTGTTGGTGTGCATAATGTAACTCATATTGTGTTTAAACTCCACTTTGTTGACCATTCACACCCAATATACACTTTGATAAAATTACTTCCAACTAAAATACATATGAACATATTTCTTCATAATATGCCTGTGAAGAATCTGTCCTTTGCCTGCATCTGAAGCAAGAAAGTTTTAGCTACACCAGTGAAAAGTGCCGAAACCTTCTAATAAAATGGATTAAGCCATGGAAATAAAAGACTTGGCTGTGATGTTAACAGCGTGGCCTGTCACCTCCTGAGTGACACGGTTAGATGGATGGAGCCCGGCTCAGCTTTTCCCTTGACTCACCAGACACCCAGTCAGTCTCCTATGGCAGCCGCTGTTGTTGCAGAGTTAATATAAGCAGTAATATAACACACTGTAATTGGTTTATCAGTGTTTGCTATGGTAACCCACATAGAAACAGCCCTTTAAACAATTATATTTTTAAACTGCTAGCCAGGATATATTTTGCTTTATCTTTGGGCACTGTGGATATGATTGCTCACTGTTATAAATGGCACATAGTTAGTACACGGAGAGAAAGACATTGTTTACACTAGGCCTCATGCGGTGAATCTGTCCAGTGTAAGGTAATCTGCAGTAATAAGCTCCATTTGTTTTGTTTAGCTTTTAAGCTGAGGGAGAGAGGAAGGGAGAGGGGAGAGAGAGAAAAAAATCTCATTTCAAATCCTACCCACCTTCTTATCTCTATTTGTTCAGTTGTTTTTAATGCCACATACTGAAAGAATTTCAATGGCTGTTTTGCCATGAAGTCATTTGTTATCCTTCAGCGGGCTTTCGTCTCCCTATTGTGTGACAGCCCCCGAGTGCTTGAATCCTCCAGATGGAGCAGGTCAGACACACACAGACTCACTCACTGACATGCACAAGGATACACACACAGACACACACTCACACACACTCACAGACAGGTTCGCACTCTTTCTTTTCAAATGGTTGACATAGATCTACTTGCCATGTGACATATACAGAAATGATAATGTCATTTTTGGCAATTTGTCTTTTCCCTACTTTTCTGTTAGTTGTTAATGTGACTGGTAAGTGCGCCTGGCACTTCTGCAGCTCATGTCATGTTTACAAACAGTCCAAATGAAAATGTTTCCCAACACTATTCTCATTTTACGCATATTGTCAGTTGGCCTGTTATTCACTTACAGATTTTCACTCCAAAAATTTGCCCGTGCCTAAAAGAACAGATGCATCTGCTTTGTCTTATTTGGCAATTTCACTCATCTAAGGAGTTTTGCCCAAAAACCAAAACACAGTGTGAAATGCTTTATTCCAGAGATGAAACACATTATGGTTCCTTGTTTAACGCTCTGCAAAGTCGGCTTAGTAATTACAATGAATAACTTAAACACTTGAAAAAGTATACTCCTTTAATCAGCATCCTAATGTTTGTCTTTTTTTTCTTTTTTTTCCATGTGGTGTCCTGATTATTCCTAATTGGACCATCATATGTCCAGGTAAGTACCTTACAAAGAACTGAAATATTAAGAGTCAAGTACGCATTCACCAAATCCTCTAAATCACTTCTATCCAGGATTTTAAGATGTATCTTTATTCATCTATATAACATATGTAGAGTATATGTTGATAGAATTTTCTGTCACCTCTATTTCATATTCTTACTTTTCATTTGCCATCTATGTCTGTAATTAAAAGAAACCCCTCTCTCACACACACATTCAACCATAGATAAATTTGTCATGTTCTCTCTGTATCACAGATGGCCTGCAAATGCATGCACATTTCCAGTCTCTCAGCATGGCAGACAATATAATGTAGAATACAAAGAAGAATAGCAATATAAAGAGTTCCAGGAAAATGTACAATAACATTTTACATGGAGACAACAAGTGTGATTCAGTGATCATTCACTTTCACTTGCCAGTGATGGTAATAAAGGTAAGAGCAGGTTCCATAACAAGTAGAACATAATAACCGTAACAGCCATTCTTAAATGATTTGATTGACTCACGCTAGACCTCATCACTCCATTTTAAACCTAATGGAGTCTGGGTATAATTTGACCAGGCCTTGATTGACAGCCCCTTTCTCTATCTCAACAGTAACCCCTGACGATGTACATTAGAGTCGGATTAAAGCAAGGTGCTAACGCATATTAAAAAATTAAGCCAAGCCAGTGGACTGGCAATGCTCCCCTTTTTTTCCCTCGTGTTCTGTGTACCTCCGTTTGGATGGTCTGGCATTAAAATTTCAATGCCATCAAGTAGTGATAGGGACTTGTTAATACAGCTGCAACTTGCCCTTGTGGAGGAAATGAAATGACACAGTACAGCAGGGCACAGAGGAAAGACTGATAGGACATTATACTGCTTACACAGGGCCTTGCATTAGAGACGCAAAGATACAGCATCAAATATAACAATGTAGCCTTCATAACTAAGTGCTTAATTTGTCAAAATGCCTCACTTTTGTCTGGGGCATATTTTACTGTGCCTCGAGCCCTTGGCATATTTAAGAGGACCATGGTAGTTTTTCCTGCGGCAGGATATCAGCCTTATTGTACTGCTTCAGCTGTTGTAAATAGTAGTAAATCTTTAGTGTTGCATTTATTCTAGCATGACACCAAAGCCTCCCACTCAGAATGATTGAATGTAACTTATTTGATTCTGCTTCCCTTCATTTGGGGATTTTGTGAAGAGTCTGGTTTGAAGACAATGAACTAACAAAAGATTGTTTTAACAGCTGCATGTCTTTGATTACATGCTTCTTTGAAGTATCACTTTAACTTAGCCTTTGAACTTGGATAGAGATCAGAAATGAATCGAGCTTCTTTTTGATGTAAGAGGAGGGGATTTTATTGTTGAAATGTTCATAAACTGCTTCCAACCGTTTCGAGAACAAGTTCAGTGTTGATTTTTAAATTGAGGCAGGAGAACGAGAGGGAGGCACTGGGTTTACAGAGAGGAAAGAAGGGAGGGTTTTCGTTTCATATTCACATGTGCTCAGTGACAAGAGAAAAGAAAACACAGCTTTTATTCATCTCAAAAGAGCCGAGTTTGAAAATTCAGTCTTTTAGTTACACCCGTGACTCAGACCTGTCATTTCATGGTGAGTCTTAACAACATCTCATCCATATGTCTGACCAAATATACACAGGTGTGGAGAGTACACAGAACCAGTACGTTAGTAAAAGTATTGATACTTTATCATTATAATGGCTCAAATAGAAGTAGAAGTACTGATATCCTGCCTTCAATTAGCTATTCTGGTCATTTCTGTTTATTTCTGTGAGTATTTTGATCATTTTGTGATCATTTTTTAACTTTATTTGCTTATTCATTTTTAACCAATGTCATCCCTAAATGTGTCCATTTTTACCAGTTTTGTAGCTTACTTTGTTGTTTATTTGTTTTGTTAACCTTTTTGATTTTCGTTTTGATCATTTTTGCTCATATTGTTGCCTGTTGTGTTCAATTTCTTGATTATATTGTTCATTTTTGTTCATTTACTTCATTATTTTCCTCCTTTTAGCTTATTTTATTGCTTAGTTTCTTTTTGTGATTATTTTTGCACATTTGTTACTCATTGTTTTGCTCAGTTTCAGCCACAAAACCGAAGGATAATGGACTAGTTTTAACAAAAGCACCTTGAATTTACATTAAATGTTGTTAAGATTATCAGCGTATTCATTTGTGCCTTTTGTTAATTTACTTGATTATTTTCTTCCTTTTTGCTTATTTTGTCTATTTTTTGCTATTTTTGCTTAGTTTATTCATTTGGATAGTTTCCTTAATAATTTTGCTTAGTTATTTAAATGTATGAGATTTTTTTGTTTAAATTTAAACCATTTTTACTCCTACTCATTGAAGTGAACCAAAACGTAACTGAGAACAAGCACATTTTTTCATTACAAATGTATCAGGGTGAGAGTAAAAAGATATCAGATAAAAATACTCAAGTAGTGAGTAACTTTATCACATGGAAAATGTTACAACCAAATAGCCTGCCTTTAAACAGATATTTGGTCAATTTTGTTTATTTCCATAATTATTTTATTCATTTTTTTGAAGATTTTTTTTGTTCATTTGATTTTATTTCTTTCTTTTTTCTTTCTTTCTTTCTTTCTTTCTTATTTAATCAAATACATTCCTTAATTTGTTTTTGTTTTTTTTTTTTTAACCAATTTTGTAGCTCATTTTGTTTGTTTGTTTTTTTCATTTTGGTTAACCATTTTCATTATTTTCATCAGGTTTGCTCATGTTGCTTCATATGTTGTTGAGTTTCTCTCCAGTTTTTACCCCTCAGCTGTGAGGTCGATGGGGTCGTCACCCAGGCAGCTGCAGCAGGGTGTCAACATATAGCTTGTGAACACGATAACTCCAGAAGGAATGCAGACTAGCCAAATTGATTCCATATTTGCATCTATTAAATATCTTGTTCAAGTTCAAATTTCAGTAACCTTGGCCTCAAGGTCAAGGTCACTGTTTTATAAAAACTTGTGAAGGCAATAATCCAAGAAGGGAGTTACAGGGCTTTGTCAAATTGATACCATACATGCATTAGTTGGAAGTTGCGCAACAATGTAAATTATGGCAAATTTCTGACCTGAAGGTCAAGATCAAAGGTCAAGTTTTTCAAAAAAATTTTGCAGGCTATAACTCGAAGAGAGTTGCATGACATTTTTCATTAGTTTGGGTCATTTAGCTGATTATTTTGTTCAGTTTTTACCCCTCATCCTGTGGATAGTGTGTGGTCCTTGCCCTGCTGGCGGGTGTTACATTTTGGTTTGTCAAACTGATAACCCTTGAATTGTAAGGCCTAGGGTCACAAAACAGGCACCAAATGTGTATGAAGTGAAGATCTCAGTCAGGTTGGAAAATATGTGACCTTGGACTTGAGATAAAGGTCAAAGTTTAAATTCTCTGATTTTCTTGTGAGCATAATTACCATTGAATGGAGAGGCCTAGGGTCACCAAACCTACAACACAGGTGTAGTTGAAGTCCTGACTTGGAAGGAGGCTGAGGGGGATCACTGGCATCTGACAGTATTTTTCTTGATTATATTGTTCCTTTTTGTTAGTTTAATTGATTATTTTCTTCCTTGTTGCTGATTTTTATTGCTATTTTTTCATTCAGTTGATTTTTGTGATTATTTTTGTACTTTTTTACTCATTTTGTTGCTTAGTTTCAGCAACAAAACCAAAGGATAAAGGGCTAGTTTGAGGAAAAGCACCTTTTAACAAAGTATGAGTAAAATATGTATAAATTTAAGCAAGCGTGTTAATGTATTAATTTGTTCATGTTTACCAATTTTGTAGTAATTTTTTGTAGCTTTTTTGTTTTTTATTCAGTTTTGTTAACCTTTTTGGTTTTTTCTTCCTTTAAGCTTATTTTATTGCTTATTTTGTTCATTTATGTGTTCATGTTCTGCCACAAAACTAAAGGATAAAGGATTTAACTAAGTATGAGTACGATATCTATAAATTTAAGCAAGAGTGTTAATGTTGTTAAAGTATTAATTTGTGCATTTTGTTAATTTACTTGATAATTTTCTTCCATTTCTGCTCATTTTCTTAGCTTTCGCTTGTTGATAATTCCCTTGATTATTTTGGTCAGTGTTTTAAAGTGTAATAGATTTTTTTTTTTTCATTTACATTTCAACATTTTCAATTCCTGTTCATTGAGGTGGACGAAAATGTAACGGAGTAAGAGTAATTCTGCAAAGCAATTCCTCTCAGAAGTACCTTTTATGGAAAAAAAAACTACTCGTGTATATGTCAAGGAGTAAGTGGACTTGAGTACTACCCACCTCTGCAAATATATCAGTGTCCTTGCTGTAAGCCTTGAACCATCCTCTAACACTTACACTTCAGCGTGTTATTTCTGACAGCAGTAATAATGCTCATTCACTGTACTTGTTGTTTTGGACAAAACTCAAATTCTATTAAGGGATTAAGTAATTGAACACTAATCTAAAAGACTTGAGGTTTCTGTTCTTTGGTAATGCCTTTAATCTTGGCACAGTTTTAGAAAAGGCAGTGGAGTACTGAGTCACTGAGGGAGAAGCAGATTAGTTCAATTTCATGTATTTTAGGAGAGAACTACACTAGCTTACATGGATTACTGTAGAATCGCTCAATTGAAATGTAATGTCACTAAATGTATCTATTTGCATAAACATGCAGCTGTATGGACTTTCTCTTAGTAAATTAACATTGAGTATTAATCAAAGGGGATTGTGTGGGGTTCTCTGCTGGAGCACATGTTTTTAAACTGTACTCATGGTCACCTTTTGTGCAGCTGAATTTTGATGCTGAGGTCCTTACAGAATTCACACAATGTCAATTTTGAAATAAAACGTGCTATCAGCTGTACACCATTGTATCCTTTTCTTTCTCGTTTTCAAATTAATCATGCTCCAGATCCACCGCTATTGTTCAATTTTACTGTTACCACTAACAATAAAGAAACAAAAGTTGGAGAAATTGCGTGCCCTACATCTGTCATTGTCATTGAGAGACTGGCCATAATACTTTATTTATATTCTGCTCTGGAGATGTGTGGTTTCTGTTATAAATGTTCATTGATTCAAGGGCAGACAAATACAGTATACCCCCAACACCCTACATGACCCACATAGCACCACATGTGAAATTCACCATCCATTAAAATAACGTGATAGATACAAATAAACTCCATATTACATTTTGTTACCCTTGCAGCTAACTCAAATTACATTTTGAATGTCGTCCGCTCAATCTCCTCTCGTCTTTTGTGCTTTCTTTGATATAAATAGACAGAGTTTTGGAGGTCTGAAGTATAGAAGTTAGAAGAATAAAAAAGGAAGAGGAAATTTAGATATTTTTAAATGATGTCCTACATTTTGTCAGCTAAAATCAGGATATTGCCTGAGCGGGGAGAAGCCATGTTCTTCAGTTGTCAAAAGGCAGTAAGTAATGATTAAAATAGCAGTGTGAAACGCGGGGAGATTAAAGTGATGCTAATGATAAGTGAGAGAAGAAAAGGGCAAGCTATATTTTAATTCCTGGGAGAATGGTTAATGACTTCTATTGCCTGAGATTAAACTAAACCTGTCTCATCAGCTTTTTCTGCTCGCTGAGGAAAAAAGCCCCCTGCACTTTAATTTATTAAACTCTTTTAAGGAAGCACATTGATCTACATAGGTTAAACTTTCAAAATTTGGGCAAAAAGACGCCCCATAAAGCTGTCATGCAGGGCAAAGCTGTTGAGTTGCTCAAGGCAGACTATAAAGAATTCATTATCTCCAAACTGCCACATTTAATCAGAAAATATCAATTATTTAAAAGGGGAGGTTTGCTCCTGTTTAGAGCATCAGGTTTTACTGACACACTGGGTTATACTGACAGACTGAATATATTTTTTTGCTGTCACTGTGGTGATGGTGTGAACTTTTACATTTTCAACACCTTTTCTTTTACACGTTTGGCTGAGAAAATGTGCATTGGGCCACTGCAAATGGGTGTGTAGAATCACATCAAGAGTAAAATATCATCCAACAAGTAAAATATTTATCTCCTGTTTTCAGCTTGCAGCAAGAACTAAGACTTGTGCTGTGAAAATGTTTTCACATTGGCATTAACACAGAAGCATTGGTGACCTCTGTAATGAAATGTATGGTACTGTTGACATGGCATTACAGCAATTCAACACTGTTCATTAATCTTTGTTTTGCTAGAACCCTTCTGGCATGTCCTTCGCCAAGGTACGCGGCAATGCCAGAAATTGTAAGCCTCGCCACATATTTCTGATGGCAATTAGCATGCATTCCGATCCACTGAGCCCCTCGCATAACAGCCCAATCCTTACAGCGGCCAGAGTCTTTATCAGCACCCGGGTGATAGGAGTCATTGAACATTCTGCTGACAGCAGATTATTTTTGTTTTTATACAGATGTCAGGCTTGAGTAGGTGGTGTTTTCCACTCTTACTGTGGGACTATGCCCCCCCTTTGCACTCTTTTTTTTATTTCTAGGCAGAGGACAGGAGTCATACTAAGTTATTACCATTTCTTACTCTTGAGGTGCATTCTTCCTCTTTGCATCTTCCTTTATCTTTCCTCAGCTGTCTGAAAATAGGTCTGATATTTAAAGCACTGGTAAAGAGTAGCTGTCATCCCTTAGAGGACAAATAACAACACACACCAGTGCTGAATTCTGTGCCTCTAAATTCTCAGTGGATCTGTCAGCAGAAAGCGGACGTGCAATTAATAAAGTGTTTGCCTCTAATATCACAGTTCTTGAAGAGACATTAAGACAGCTGCAAAAGACAATTTCTACAAATCCTGTGAGGCAGGGCAGCTCGTTTTCAAAGTGCCAACTGATCGTCCATATACAGTTGTAGAAACCATGATCAATATCATCAATGGTCGCTGCTCCTGTGCACAATTTGATCCAAGAGTCTCATATTAACGTTCACACTTTTGTCAGACACAATGTAATCTCTTCTTTTGAATCGCTTACACTTTTTACCGTCTCGTTTCTTTTCAGATTCTGATGGTAACACTATTCTTGTATCCGGCTGCTGTAGCCCTTAAGAAAGGTTTGAATGTGCTGACAGTGAGTTAACACTTTAATCAAGCTTTCAGTATTATAAACCCACTCAAGGCTGGTTTTCAGTCTGACAATATACACTGAAATGCAAATGTCTGTACTGTTTGCAGAACTGTGACAATTACTAGTTTTTGACAAATTCTGATTTTTTTCTTCGGAGTCTTAATTTACATTTTTAGAATTGCCTAGAGTCAGAAAAAAATGTCTTGTATTATTTGGTTGACATATACACTATGAAATGATTTCGCTTCTCCCCTTGTTGCATAAAGTAATATCTGTGTTTCTGGGGACACATTACAATAATGCATTAAGAAATCACATTAATAATGCACATATTTTGTCACATATTTATAACTATCCCCTAGACATCAACATGTCACAGTTGTTGTTAGATCCCCTTTGGTTTCAATTAAAATCTCGCTGAGGCAATAAAAATAGCCAATTAAATTGGAGCAGGCTCTTCAGAGGTACAATTGGTCTGATTAGATTAACCTTGAACATCAATTAGTGTTAAAAATAAGCTTAAATGTATATTAATAACTGCCCACCATATTTGATGCTAAACCACACTGCGCTTGTATCACTCATTTCCCTTGTATTGATTCTGTGTCATTATTTACACTTGATTAGGCTGCATTATCATTTATTTTCTCTCATGCTTATTTGTGGCTTAATTATTTAGACCAAAGTATTTTATAGCGCTCTCACTGTGAAACATTGAGACTTCATTATCTAATTACAGGAGTGTGTTTCCAAGTTACAATAAACAATAGAGATGTAATGATGTATAACAGGCGTCGCTCTACATATCAATCAACACGAGCCTCTAAAGCAGGGTTGCAATCCCACTTTTACAGCTGTCACTTACACTCGCCTTTTTTGCTCAGTGTCATACGCATGCATTCAGATAGACACTCACTCTACTTCAATAGCTGTGGTTTGTCAAGCTTTTCTCACCACTAGTACTGCCTGACTGCCTTCAGTGATCCCATCCCACCTGGTAACTAAGGGCTGAGCATCCAGACGCTAAAAATACGCCTGACACTAATGTCACACCCCCCTGCCATTTCCAGCACCCGATTCCCAAAGCCCAGGCTGGTGTGAAAGGAGGGAGCAGAGCAGACATCTTTGTAATTCTTTTAATAACATGTGTAAATGGGCAAGGGGCCTATCGGTCTTTATCAGGCCTGGCGAGCGAAGCCGAGCAGCTGATACCACCTAGGGGCTGGGAAATGCCTGATTCATCCAACAGCCCGTGAAGCTGATTAATTTCACTCTTCATTAAGAATGTGTTGTGGCGTCTTCTCCAGACTTGGAGCATATCTCTCCACCCAGTGGTCTGTTGGTCATCGTTTTACTTCTTCTCCAGCCTTCTCCTTTGCTCCTGTTCCCCTTCCTTCCGTCTTTCCTGGGCAGCGTCAGCAGCGGCCACCCTCCTCCTCCTCTCTTTGCGCCCTTGGCAAATGAAAGGTCAAAGACGCTGCAGTGATTAATGAGCAGTAGACTCTGGGATCTTTCTGTCAACCCCCCGCCAGTCCCCCTCCCCTCCTGCCCTCTTCGCTTCTTGCATTATTTCATCTGCTAATCTCACACAACACTACTTAGTTAGTATGTCACTGAGAAAGCAGCGTGGTGTGCCTCTACTGAGAAACGTAGACACAAGAAGTTTTCTGTGAGGGCTTCGAGGCATAAAAGCAAGAGAAGAGAGAGCATTATGGAGAAAGATAAAGAGGCGGGAGTAGTGCTCACAGAATGTAGTTGGGCCAAAGAAAAGGTGCTGTAGTGTAAATGATGGGCTCTCAACTTTGCTTTTCAACACAAGATGTTGCAACCTAGTCTAATGATTTTAGTAGTGTGCTCTTAGCACAAAAAACTCCACTTCAGAAGCTTGGTGGTTTTATGGAGTAATTGAATGTGAACCTCACCACTCCTTTTACAGGATAGATGACACTTCATGGGCTCAGACCAACTGTTTATTTGAAAAAGTAATGAAATATTTACTCTCCATTGCCATACAGATTAGCAACAGTAATTGACTGCGACACACAAGTATGTGTGCATTTTATAGTGAGAGAGAGAGTGAGAGAGAGCACGAAAGAGTTAGAGGGCCCCTCATGTTTGAATGCAGATCTTCAGCACACAATAGGCCTGTTAGTGAGGCTGAGTTTCTGCCTGTCACTTTCTCTCCACATGTTGCTTTTTCTTTCAGAGATAAGTGGGCCTAATGCTGAACAAATAGTGGAAATCAGAAGCCACTGAGAATCATTTGCTTCTCCTTTTCCCATGGCTCCCAAATAGACACCCAGACTCACAGACGGAGGGAGTGACGATGAGAGAGGGAGAGGGGGACAGAAAGGAGGAAAAAAAAGAAAAAAAAAACTCAATGAGCAAAACAATTTTGTCACCACAAGCAGATCCAATTGAAAAGTCTCCTGGATGGGGAAGAGCTGGACTTGTCAGATCAGGCCATGGCAATGAATAGATCCAAGCAGGCTAAATTGGCATCAGGTGTGGGCTTCCCCTGGCCGGTGATAGGCTCCCACATTGTGCTGGCTAGACATTTGGCCATTTTCAAATATAATGGGAGAAATGAATGCAAATGAGTGAGTGGACTGAAATGTATTTAAATGCAGATTGAATGGGGGGCTCTGCGTAGCGCCTGATAACAAGTTGCTTTAGGAGAAGGGCCACATTGTGTTGGATCATCCCTCCAACCCCCACCACTGCGATCCCCACACCAGCAGTCCTGTTCTCTCTCCCTCTGTCGCACTTGTGTCTCATAAGGGGCCATTGTTCACTGGGTAAACTCTCTCAAAACTATTTACATTACTCATTTATTTGAATTTCAAATATTTTGGGTTCTTTCTTTCTGTCTTGTACAGCCTACGCGCATGCAGCATGCTGCCTTTGGCTATCAGTAGAACAGTAATTGTAGAAGGACAGGGGGCTGTGGCAACGAAGAACAAAAAAACACATGAAGAGAAGCAGAAGAGGAGGGGTTCAATCATTTATGATAATGTTGCTTATGTCCGTAGACTCATTAGAAGCAGTGTAGCAGCAGCAGCATGTGTTTCACAAACAAGTTTCCTCTGCCCACTGCCGGTCGACCACTAGCCCACGGCGATCCATCTTCTCAAACGTCTCCTTCCCATATTTAAGGAGCTCTCGTTACAGCCCTTCCCAGACCTGTGAATTTATGGTGCACTCCAAGCGGTTAGCATAATCGCCGGGAATGCAGTCATTTCAGCGGGAATGTGGGAATTAGGGCAGGAGAGAAAAGAAAAGCTGTTGGTGTGTTAATTGAATTTCATAAGAATCCTTTAGAGAAGCTTTCCCTTGTTCACACCGCAGTGTGGACACAAATTAAATTCCCTGGCAATATTTTTTTTGTTCATTTTATTTTTGTTGTTTTTCAAAGATATAAATGAAAATAAAAATGCATCCTTGATACTAAACAGCATTAAGAGACATGGCTTGCTTCTTGTACTTTTTGTACTCTCTGATCTTGGCAAAGTAAACAAGTGGAGAGTAACAAGAGGGTGCTTTCTTCATCTAAAACAGCTTTTTTTTTTATTTCTTTCTCATCTGCATTTAAAATACAATTTACATGCAATTAAATTTGATTAATTAGAGACACTAACCTCTGCCTGTCCTGTGTGCACATAATGTATCACGCATTTCAATGTCAGCCAACTCATATTTACTTCAACATCGTGTTTATCAAGAGGCATCATTATGTTTTATTTCCTTAAAAGAACATTTCAAAATATCCATTTATCCATTTCTTGTTAGTATTTGAAATATTGACCAGTGCAACATATTGACAGTGTTGTCTTGAGGGAGCTTACTCGTTCGAGACTTGTTATTCACCGGAGACTGTGACTGCATAACTTTAATACAATGTGAGATAATTTTCATTATGCCAGTTTTCTAAGGTTGGCCCTGTTAGCACAGGGGGCAGCTGGGGCATCGGCTGCAGAGATGTTTCAGTGTCCAGAAGTTTCCATGCAATGATTAATAGGAGGGGTAATGTAGTGGGGAAATGAGTAAACACTCCCTTGCTCCTGGCTTTGTGCTTCAACGGCTTGATGACAAGGGCAGAGCAAGGTGAGAATTAAACAGACCTGCAGAAGAAGAGAAAAGGAAAAAGGGGAGCAATGGGCTGGAGGGAGGAGTGAAGCATGACAGACCTGGCCAGCGAGTGGGAGTGAGGACAGGGCGACAGGGAAGAAAGAAGGCCGCCCTGACAAAAGTAGAAGTGGAAGTTTCTCCTGAAGAAGAATAATTAAAAGCGCTCAAGGGAGGGCAGTTTTAATTTCACATGTAAGGGGCTAAAGATTTCATTTAAAGGCGCGGCGAGCGGAGAGGAGGTTAATAAGATGAACAAAGCAGGGAATGTGAGAACATACAGTGTGAGGAAGCACGTTGGACTTTCACCTGACACGTTTTTAATTATTGAACCTCTGATATTTCTCTTTTCAAGAGAAGGGGTAAAAAGAGAAGATTAACTGATTAATGGTCATGGTATCCAATTATTCACTCATGAGGAAATAGATGTAACTTCACCACAGTAACAGTTCTCTTCAGTGCTAAACATCACTGAGTGTAGTGTCGATTCCAACACCAAAGCTAAAAGCATACTCTTAAGTTGCGTTGGCAGTCTTCGTAGCTGCCTACTGGGAACACAACCAGAGCATTGCATAATGCCTCCTTCTGAAAAAGTGAACTTGCTTCTACAGTCAAATGTGTGCTCTTGATCACTGAAATCTCACTCCATTAGTGCTATCTGAAGTTGATGTGTCCCAATTATCATAATAAGATCAGCTTGGTCCCATACTCCATGGGACTCCAAACTCTCTTACTGCCACAAAATGATCAAAAGGACTTTGTGAACTAGACCCAGAGTCCCAGCTGTGGGCTGATTTTTTCAGTAGTGGTGAAAAAAGAAGTTTAATTGAATATGATGTATTTCTTTTTCTTGTACTTTTATGGCTGGTCTGAACAACAGAGATATGCCAGACTGTCTCATCTTGGCTAGATATCGACCCAAGAATACAGTTCTTTACTTAGATCACCATTCAAGACTATAATACATTTCAGTGTTTGCCAAAGTGCATTCCTGTAATTGACTTCTTCTCTATGATGCCAGCAGCATGTTCTACTGTTCCTGTATGGCCCCTACTCTCCTCCTTCTCCTATGAAAGCATTAATATTGTCAGTATAGAGCATGGGAATGACTGGTCCACTGCAGTCCCAAAATCGTGTTCCCCTCCTGCCGCTGCGTCAAACTGCACACACACTGTGTTTGACACTTATGTATTATATGTTTATCAGTCTCTAATGAAAAACTGACAAGTTTCCTGCACAAGGGATACTGTGTTCCATTAATAGCCCTTAACGAACCTTGGGCACTCACAAAAAGACTGGTCCTATTGCAGCTGACAGCAGAGGGGCCCTCAGCCCTGGCCCCCTGGAGAGGGAAGATATTAAGAGTTAGCAGTGTCTGCGCTCTTTAGTCTCTCTCGCTCTCTCTCTCTCTCTCTCTCTCTCTCTCCCCATATGCATATGTCTCCCTTGGAAGTAAAAGGTGTCTCATTCTATTTCTTCAGGCACACATTACTTGACCATGGTGTTTAGCATGAAGCTTGACAAACAGAACTGTGTCAGTTGATTCGTCAGACAGTGTTTGTGATTGATTTATTCATCTAGGTCTCAACAAATGTTTGCACTGTGATGAATCCCAAGAACCATAATTTACTCCAAATTAAACCAAGTCTTGTAATGAAACACATACATATACAGTATACTGAATTTAATTTAAATGCAATTTTTTTCATCTTACTTTAACAAGCTTTAGACAGATGTTCTCATCCCACTTAAATCTCTGGAAATATTAGATATGATAATTACATTATTGTCATTCTACTGTCAATTCCAGCTTTTTTCTCTTCCTTATTTGTTGGTTATTCTTTTCATTTGATTTCTTCTTTTATTTGTCTTAATTTTTTGTCAGAATTTACACTTACATTGTTATTGCAAGCTATTCCGTTGTATCTTAATTTCAACTATTACTACATATCCCCTGTTATATTATTTCAAATGTGAACAACTCTTCCTGCCTCACTCACCCTTAAAGGCTGCATCTCCCACACGAAGCCTACGACCTCTCTATTAAAATGTGACAAAACATTTGTTCTCACTAGAAATTATGGTCTGTAACATCCTCTAATGTGATTCACAGTTTATTTGCAAGTCCATCGCCATGTTGAACAAGGGGTTATGAGTGCGTCACACATATGGGTAATTTTAAGCAGATGCATCTGGCGTGGCTACCATGCTATGATTAGTTTCCAGAGCGTTTGTGAGTGTGTAAACCATTGCCGACATGGATGAAATATAGCCTAGGTTCACTGGGAGTGCAGAGAGAAGAAATGTACCCCATCTGTAATACACTGTGTAGACTAATATCAGCTCCTTTTCTCTGATATTGCAGTGAGATATCGATCTGGTAAAATTGTCCCATATTGGAGCTGTCTGTTGTGATATTCATCATGCTGTCACCTCTCCCCAGCACCTACGCGTTATTAGAAACCCGGGTTTGAAGAGGTTGAAGGGTTTTAGTCTCCGAGATGTAGCAAACAATTCATCATGAGAGTTAGACAGAAAGAAAGAGAGAAAAAAGAATTCAGGTGAGGTGATGCTTGGGTTAAGATTTATGTCTAGTCAGGCTGTACATTAAGAATTATATCATCAAACAAGAGGACACCAGCAGCCTCTGTGCTATCTGCTGACTAGGCCTATTTGGTCTCCTGCCCAGAGTTAAATGGAGGTTTTCTCTGTCTCGTCTGAAGCTTCAGAAATTCCAATGAATGTGGTATCTCGCCCAAATAAAGTTGTTTACAAAATGCACAACAGCTTGTCGAAAGCAATTGTCATGTTTGTGAGAATTTTAGTGAGCCTGACAACGTATTTTGTACTCAGTGCCAGTCGCTCATCGGGAATAAAGCCTGTAACTGGCACATGCCACATTCAATTCAGCCCACTTCAGGGTGGGACTGAAGTTTGAGTTCCTGTTATTTCCTCCCTTTGCTTGCAGTAAGAGAGTCTTCCGGAAGGATCACAGAGATGTACACAGACGGAATCCAATTCTTCCGTGTCTTGCAGAGGAGTCAGGCTTTGATTCGTCTTTAACTCAGTACAAATGCTCGTCTGGGAATGCGCAGGCTGGGGGCTTCCTCTGAAGTTGTTTCTGTCTCTCTCTCTCTCCCTCTCTCTCTCTCTCTCTTGAAAGTGTGTGTGTACATGTGTGTGCCTGCATGCAATGCTCTGCTCTGTTAGCCGCGATGTTATTGTTGTAAACAGCATTTAAAGCACAGCTGGCCAAATTGATCAGGGCTTGCGTTGGAGTGAACTTGAGCAGCCGAGAGTGGGGCTGCATAAACGGGGCTGCTTGTATCTAAATATGCAAACACTCTCACAGCAGTCGACACTCAGGGGAACAGACACTGTTGCTTCTGATGGGGATACAGTGAGAAACAGGCCCAAGTCTTAACCTTTCCATGTATACAAAGAGAGAGAGGAGAACGAGTTGGAGAGAGAGGGAGAGAGAGGGAGAGAGCGATGGAGAGTGGAACATTTTTCTTGATTATGTAAACACTTCTTTTCCTCCCTAGATCATTTTTGGACTCCTCCAAGTATTTACTTTTCATTAATTATTGAAAAAAAGAAAATCAGGAAAAAAAGAGAATAAACAGTAGATAATTTTTGTTTAATGTTTCACACAGGATTCCAATCCTCAGTGCAATTAATGCTAATCACCGTGGTCTTCCTGTTTAGCTTGAACTTGGAGTGTGTTTGCGAGCAGTTGCTTTCTTTCTGTCTACATCTTTAGCTTCGTCTTTCCTCTTATACTCTGTATCTCAGGGTGAGCGCCTGTGCCTCTTTTGCTCTTTTTCTTCCTTCTTCATCTCAGCTGTTAGTCACCGTGTCTTCTCGTGTTATGATTACATCACCCATTCTGACTGTTGTGTCCATTTAGACCTGAAATTAATCACATCCGACAATCTGGTGGCACTATTCCCAAAGTTCAAAAGCTTTAGGGGTGAGGGAGTGATATCGGAAGAGCACGATGTGAAGGGAGAGACAGAGCGGGATGGAGCGCATCAAGCATGTTGGAGGTACTTACCATGTGTAGTGTACAGTATATTAATTGCTTATCGGTTTTTGATTTCAGAGTCATTTAGAGTCAATCGAACGCATAATTTTCACAGCTATTGTTCTTTAGGGTTTGTTAATTGTCACCCCACTGGCAGAATCAAAAGCAAATTAAAAGCCTTAACTATTGACTCTATCTGAAGTCACTCTCCACAACAATTTCACAAAACAATGGGGAGGATTAATGAAAATGCAGCTTGATTTCTGTTCTCCAAAGCTTCTGCTATGGGGAACCAATTAACTACCCTTCAGGATGACTTTCACTTCTAACTGCCGGTCTGTTCCACTGCCAGAAACTGGGATTAATTCTCAATTAATCCCTCCACCAGAACAACTCTGCCTTTGTCTGCTGGGGAGGACATGAGCATATAACACCGAGGTTACCCCAAGCCTGTTTGGTGGAGGAACTCCACCCCTCCTAAGATTGATACACCCTGTAGACTAGCTCTTCTCAAGCTGAAAATAAGAGCCATTAAAAGGGAATGGTTGACAATGATTTTTGTTTTAGGAATTTGAGCTTTATTAGCCATGCATATTAATGAGTCAATTAATTCCATTCGTCCTCATGAGTGGTCTGTTTGTTTTTGCCTGACCTTTTATCTTAGATGCGTTCACGCTCTGCTTAGTTTAAGCACTTACTCCATACTGTGTTTCCCATAGCCTTACGTCCAAAAAGGGAGTTTTTATGTGTTTAGCACCAAGATTCTCCCCCCTCTCTTTTGTTTTCCTCTGCCATTCTCTCTCTCCTCTGTCCACCCTCCCCCTTTTTTTTCCTCCCTCTGTCAGAATGCCTGCTGGATGTATTCCCCTCTAAATGTGACAGGAAATATGCTATTATTACATACAGAATATTTGCCTGATGGGATTTGCAATAAAATTACTACATTTCCTTTCCATTAGGATCTCTAAAACCCCTCTCTCTAATTTATGATTACCCTGGCAAAAAGACATGTTATATACATAACGACTAAAGTAGCCCCCAGTCCACATTTAGCCTGTCCTGCTTTCAAAGTTAGTTGAGAGGACAGGAGAAATAATTGAAAAGTGCAGCTGGACTGTGTACAATCTTGTAAGGGATGCCTAGAAAATGAGATTAATCAGTGCACAGACATTGTGGGGAAAAGTTTGCAGTGAATGCCTGACAGTCGTGCTCTTTCTCTCATTTCAAATGTTGGCAGGCTAGCAGGCAGCTCCAAGGGAAATGCGCTCCTTTCATACTTGAGTAATTGATGAATTGTATGCAATATGCAAATGAGAATCCATAAATCTTATGAATGACAGCTTAATTTATGTGAGCCTTAATGAATGCAGGATTAGATTTTAATTAAATATCCTCAAAGGCACCCTGACTGGGTAAGTTTTTAAAGCCTTGTTTTGAAGACTTGTTTCATATGCATCGCAGTTCATGAAAAAGAGAGATCAGTGAGAGTGGTTAGATGAAATTTCCTCGCAGTTTGAAGATAAGACCTGTTCTGTTTTGCTAACCAAAGGCACTTGCAATTAATAAATATTGGAGCAAAATCATATCTACCAATCTCATTTAGGCTTTCCTGGAACTGTTCATTCTCATACATTTGATTAGCTGCATTTACTTTAAGCGCTATCTGATTTCTAACATTTGGTACAGTATCTTTTTAATTAAGAGAATCATCCATTAGGCATGGAAAAGTCAACCAATTAGGCTTTCCTCATCAGTTCCCGTCATGTAGGAAGTCTGCTTACTCATTATCAGAGTCTGTTGATGTGATACTAAACAATCTTAGACTCTGTAGTTACGGAACATACAATTATGAAATCAGCTTTTAACATTAATGATGCATGGGAATAATCAGCAATTTATCGTGTTTTAGATCTTTTTTAGATTCCATTTCACAGCTGAGAGGCTTCAAACGGCTCTAATAGAATGTGATTACAAGAGTAAGCTCTTTGTAGCTACTGTAACAGTGGCTGTCTCTTAAAGCCTGGCTGTGGTTTCATGACACACACTCGAGGACAGTGGAAGAAGTGTGACTGGCTCCAAGCTCCTCCGTACCATCAGACACTGTGATGGTCTCACCCAGCGTGGTTCTAATCAGGCCTTAGCTCAGACAAAGGCACCAGGAAGGCACTCACTCTCCCAACCACTACTGATCTCAACCCTGCACATTAGTCCACACAGGGATCAGAGCATAGACAGCACTTTAAAAGGGGTTTTAGTGGGATTGATGCTAACTCTCTCCCGCCTTTGATTTCACACCATTTGATCTGTGATATATTGTTCCGTAACAAAGGTTCACAGTTTGCAGGCGGATGCAGCTGTTCCTACCCCTAATAAATAAAACTGTGTGGGTTTTTTTTTTTCTTCTCACACTCACAAACTCTGTAATCCAGCTATCTAGATCAGATAAGCATGATGTGGCTACCTGTGCGAGGCAGTGTTTGACAGGTGCAAGGGGAAGCTGATTGAGATAATCCAAGAATAGGTTCAATGCAAATACAGATACAAGATGGGGGTTAGGATAGATGGATGCATGAAAAAGATGGATGAGTGAATACATTCCCATGTATCACACTGTGACTCTGAGATTATGATCGTCACAACCAATAGACTGCCAAGGTCAGCAGGAAATATAAATCATCTTTTTTTCGTTTGTTGAAGGCAACATGCAGTAGATTCCTGTGTTGTTCACTGGTTTGATTCGTCTACATTTTAGGGTGATGATATTTACGTAACTAACAACTGCATAGTCGTATTACTTATTAATAACCTGATCCATTAAAACAACAGAAAAGAAGCCTGTCACAATACCGAAAACCCTAATTCCTGTTTTTATCCGGCTAAAGCAGGGGTCTACAACCTGTGGCTCAGGGTTGCATGTGGCTCTTTAGCCCCTCGATGACCCTCCTGTGGGTTTGCCCAGTGATGGAATTAACATTATAATAAATCAAAGTGAACAAAATACACAGTAAATCAACAAGAAGAAAAAACTTATAGGTATTGAACAAAAAAAAAAAGAAAACCCCAGTGTAATCAAGTAAATGAACAATACCAAGAAAATGAACAAAAATAAGCAAAGTAATGGACATGATTAGAGCAAAACAAAATAATCCACAGCACAAACAAAATTATAATACAACAATCAACAATAATCAACTTGATGAACGTGAATAAAAATGCACAAAGCAGTGAATTAAATGAAACAAGTAAATGGAACAAAAATAAGAAAAATAATGAACTAAATATTCCACAAAATTTTAAATAATCAGACAAATGAAATAAAATGATAAACAAAATGAACAAAGATCAACACACATTTGACTAAATAATCTTCAGAATGAACAAAAATGATAAAAAATGAACAAGATAATCAATAAAATAAACAACACACAAAATAATCCATTGACTAAGCAAAAAAAGTAAATAATCAACAAAATGAAAAAAATTAATGGAATTTTTAAAAAAATGAATAAAGTAATGACACATTTTTAACATAATGCAGCTAAATCCTCTGTGGGTTAAAATATTTTGTGGCTCCAGACATATATGTATTTTCACTTTCCGTCTAAAAGTGGCTCTTTAGATTGCGAAGGTTGCCAACCCCCAGGGTAAAGCATGACCCTCAAATGAGCAAATTCTATTTCTTTCAGTGTCAAATGCTGCAGAAACACGAAATCAAAATCCCTTTCAAGAGCAAACATATAGAGATAATGAACTGATAACTTTCCTGATGGGCTAGTTTGCATGGACAGAGACGTTATCTGTGTCCCAGTTTGTACTTTTCATAACAGAAGTCAACTATAGCAGAGAACAGATTCAAAGCAGCGGAAATGTAATACATCAACTCTGCGTTCTTCATTTTTCATCGGTTTATTATCAGTCTAAAGGTTTAAGTTTTAGAAGTTTGCTTTTCTCGTCACAAGGCAACATAGAAAAACAACGGTACTGCTATTAATAATTTAAGAAAAAAAGTTGCATTTCATCCTCCTGACCAAACTCTTATCTTACATATGGGGATTTGAAACTGCGCGTAATAAACTACGGACATGTTATCCCCATCTTTCAACATATTTAACCTCTCAGGAGAGTTGCACGCATATTGTTTAACCGTTTGAATCAACTAAATAAAAAAAACTCTAAACTCAGCATATTCAGGCTCCTGAAGGTCTGAGGTCTCTGAATTTCTACCTGACCTGGCACTTAAAAGGTAAGGAGCTGCTTTGTTTTATCAATAAGACCTTGTTTTCATGGCTGGTCACCACCCCAGCAAACCAATCAATGGGGCATGCTCTGCTATCGCTGTGAGAGAAATGAAAAATAAACCCCAGATAATCCTTCAGTTAAAAGGTTACTCAGGGCGATAAAAGCTATTTTGTTAATTTATTTACTCTCTGCACTGGAGAGATAAAGAAAAGGAACAATTAGGGAATTCTAGGTGAGAGAATTTAAAAGGGCAATGACATTGGGTTAATATTTTATAAGGCCTGATTGGCAGAGACCTGGAGAGGCCTTTTGTTTACACAAGCCCCAGACGGAATGATTCACCCGCTTGTTTTGGCCGACTGGGCGGAAATGGAATAAATATCTTCATCCTATCCTTTTAGAAACGTCAAACAAAAGGCTGAGATAAAAGGTTAATGGCTCAATCATAACCACCAGGAAATAATATTATGCTCTTTCTCTGCAAACCCGACTCACTATTGACATAATCAGGTTGAATTCCTAAAGATATCTGAAGATGGGAGGAGCAGATGTGTTTCTGTGTGTAACTAAATCCACTAAGAGAGTGTGCTCACTTGGGCTAAACATTACATTTGTGGTTTCAATTGATTTATAACAGATCATAATCACTGCATTAACGGCGTTCTGGGTAATAAGATCTCAGTCACTGCTTCCGTTGACAGAAAAGACTCTGATAGTGAGATGTCAGAATTTTGCCATGAAATCAAAAACCTCACTTATATCTTGTGTTATGCCTCTTATTATACCTATCACCCTGTGTTGGCTTCCTGTAAACGAGGTGAGAATGTGAATTTAATTATTGCACTTTTATTGCTTCGTAGCATTGAAATTAGACTCGTGTGGAGTGTATTGTTGGGCCCCATGTAATCTGATTGCCTGTGCAGCGTAGTGTGTTGGATAGTATCAGGTTCCAGCCGACTCTGCTGGGTCAACACACGGCCGGGCCATTAAAGGAAGTCTGGTTCAGGGAAAGTTCACCACTATTTTCTTTTCACCATGGCAGCAAAATAAAAAGAGAGAATAGATGCGTAACATATTTGTGGCCCCAACCCAAAGCTGGTGGGGCATATTTTGTTTCCTTAATTGAAGCCAGAGATATGAGGCCCCCGAATATCTTCAGTATAAATATAAATAAAGCCGGGAATAAAATGGCTTCATGAATGACCTCAAATGTTGTCCAAATAAGTCCGATTTGAAAGCGGCAGAAAATTTCAATGTAGCCAAAAGAAGCAAATATAAAAAACACGAGGAAGATTAGAAAAGACGACAGCGGATAAGAAATGAAAAGTACCAAAATTCCAATCATAAATCCAGTTGTGCTATCTTTTTTTCTGAAATAATGGCCTAGTTTGGAGCAGTTTCTGTGCCAGGCTATTTAGGGAATCAGCATCTGCTGCTTGATAAATAGCCTGGCTCTTTTGTTTGAGGCCAGGTTGAGTTCCTCTCTGGACCCAGCTTATTAGCCTGGATGGCTCTGACCACTGCAGATCTGCGCTGATGTGGGCATACAAGCCTCAGCTGTGGGGCTAAATTACATATTGTTAAGGAACATTATTCCTAACTACATGGATCACAACCTGCTGAAGACACTAAATGAAAGAGGAAAATACCCCCTCTGTAATAAGGTGTATTGCATTGCTGTAAATTTAAACAGCGACTGGCCATAAGGAAAGGAGACAAAAACATTAATTTCACTAGGGCTTTGCTGTTGCTTTGAGGTTTCTCAGTTCAAAGCTCTCTCAGCTGCTGTATTGCTTTCATGGTTAGCTAGTGTTATTTGTGTGCAGAGGATAGGTGAAATGCTATCCCTTTAAACACACGGACAAATTCTCTTGCAGTCTGTCTAAACATTACCTTTGCTTAACTGGGTCTTTGTACCTGGGTTCACATCCTCTGACATGATCTAAGGTTGATGTGACTTTTTTTGTCCATTTGAGGGCCTTTTGGCTTTTAGTATTGTTGGTAAAAAGCCTTTTACCCATCACATACCCTCTATTGAGGTCTTTCATAAATAATTCAGCTAGAGTACAAGTGAAAGTGATGACAGCAAAACTGTCTGCGATCTCTCCCTCTCATAAGATCAAAGAGGTGCTTCTATAGAAATAGGAATTACATTTCCAGACGTTCCTGGGTTGAGCGGGCACTCATTTCTCTTTTTTACCCTTCTCTCTCCTTCTCTCTCTTTCCCTCTCTCCCCACTTTCTGTCATTTGGTCATCGTCTCGCTACTTCTCGCTGCTATCACTTGTGCATTTTCCCTCTAAAGGGACACAGTTGGGTGAAAGTCTGCTTTTAGTCCTAAAACCTCCGGAGAAAGTATATGAAGGCGTCAGCACATTCACACAGATAGAGCAAGTGCACTCTATTAGCAGGACTGAGGTAAATAAACCTCAGAAGACACGGCTGAATAAATTCAACCACTAAGGCTGTGTGGTATCTGAACTAAAACACAACATTGCTCTGTAGATACTGCCTTTGGGAAATGTAGTGAAATGTACTGTAACACAAACAGCCACATATAATGTACTGGTTGATAAAATCCAGAATGAGACATCAGTGATAAAAAAAAAAGTTAGAAAGGAAGAAAAGATCAGCTTGGCATTTGCTTACGTTCATTAATTTGGATTAACCCTTTCATGCATGAATGAATAATTATTAATTATTGGGAATATGACATTTTCAGCCAAGTGGTACTAAACAATCTTTAAATTAATGCCAGTTATTTTGAGCAAGGTAGTGGTTGAAAATGGTTCAACTTTATACATCGGGGCATGTCAGTAATGTATAAAAAAATAATAATCAACCACAAATTGCATTATAGTGGTATATACAAGGACAAATAGTACTTTCTATCGCAAATATTGCTTGAAATTTTTTGTTTATTGTTTCATTTTTTATTCAATTCTTCTCCTTTTCAAATTAAATTCATGTACAGTACTTGATTATGTTGTTAATTTTTCTGCTCCTTTGTTCTTTTCTTAGCAACTTTTGCCCATTTTGTTAATTTTTCTTCTTATTTTGTTTATTTTTGTTCGTTTTTCTTCCTTTTGTATATAATTTCATGATTGATTTGTTCATTTTGCTTCTTATTTTGTTCAATTTTATTCATTTTCCATATTATTGTTGCCCCTTTTCCCTGATTACTTTGTTCGTGTGAAGTCAAAATACTCACTGAGTTGCAGCATTTTGCTTTGTTTTTTGCCTTCGTTTTGTAATTACTCTACACTAACTCAAACTGTTTAATGGTGATCACTGATAAGCACTTAAATTTGTATGAAGTTGTAAATAGCTTTATTCACTAATCATAATTAATTATGACAGTGCCAAAACATATTAAAAAATAAAGAATAATAATAAGCTTTCCTTATTTTTTATAGGAGTGTTATCTAAGTTTACTTCCATAATTTTGGCATTTTAAAGATGGATTAAAGTCAGTTCATATTAGAGAGAACTTAGTATCCTGGTAAAGCTTTAAATGGACTATTGTATGTGAAATAATGTATGAAGCCAATATGTCACCTGTGTCAAGTCACAATAATTCATCTTCAGCTGAGACACCCGGCTCCTTGTTCATAAAGAATATACCTTCACAGAATCCTGGCCCCTCATTATGTGCTCATTGCATTTTTTTTTACCCTGTAGGCTTTTCTTTGTAACTATAAGCCAGCAAAGTAGGTATTGATTGCGACTCGAAGCTGTATTAATAAGTGAATGAGTAAGATGTGTGGAAAGTCAGGGGTGTATCTGCTTTGAAGGCCTTTTCTCCTCCACAGTAAGGTGGCACACTCATTTATCATGGCTGGATCTGTGCCCCTCGTTTGGTGTAATAAAACTCCCCCATCAGAACCGTCCAACAGGTCTGAATCACTCTGTCACACCACCTTCCAGCTAAGGCACGCATTAAATCAAGCAAGCAGAACATTTCCTAAGGCAGCCATTGCCTTTTAATTTCCTGAAGAACCTTAAAATATCATTCATTACCAGAACTACACATATTTGGTTTTTAAAAGTCTCATAAATCAATAGTGGCCTGACTGCAATAATTATAACAAGTTAACATGTAATTTCCAGGCCGAGGGCCGCGCACTGGATTTTAGCATATGCAAACGAGGCAATTCAAATAGTGTGGGGATATTAATACGGAGGAACAGGTAACGAGGTACGGGTTATGAATTATGCATCAAAAAGTGGTTGATCTTCAATAAAGGAAATGAATTCACCGTGTAATCTAATTAGTTATGGAAGTCTATTATGTTGAGCTGCAGAAAGCAACTGTCCTTGAAAAGAAATTTATTTACAGTACATGTTAGCTCTTTGGAATGGAATTGCATTCTGAAGTGCTCCAAATGTTAACACCCTCCTACCGCCACCCACTCAACCCCTCCTCATCTGCCGGTCCACTCCTCGTCTCTCACCCACACCTTTTCTGCCTGCTGTTTCAGCTCCAGACCCGGGCGGCCTCCGAAGAGGACCCAGAGTGTGACATCACCAGAGAACCCCCACATCATGCCCCACTCGGTCCCTGGTCTCATGTCCCCTGGCATGATCCCACCCACAGGTATGTCTCGGTCTTAGTCTGCAGCGCTCTGTCTGTTCACTCCAAGTCTGTTTTTGTCTTTTATTCTGTCATGCACACATACGCACAGAGCTTGCCCACCAGTGGCCTCCCCGCAGCTTGTCCTCGAAATGGCAAAAAGTCCAAAGTGACACATGCACCCAACCACCAGACACCAGCCGCTCACTCGTTTACCAAAAACAGATCCTCTGCTCAATCCCCAGAAACAAAGAAGGGGAGAATAAATTGGAGTGGAGATCCTTTCTCTCAGATTATTCCAGTAGATGTTGCATTTTGCCTTGAGTGCATTCTAATTAGTGCGATTAAATCCACTCCACTGGTATATGTACATAGGCAGTGGTGATGCTAAAGCAAGCTTATCGCCACAAGAATCAACAACAATCGTTTGTGCCCTAACTTACCCCTGGGCCATGTCTTATTGCAACTAATGCTTTTGTTCTATTTGTGGCTGGCTTCATTGTAACTGCTTTGATGTTGGTGGCTGTAAGTGCTCTAATTTGCATATTTTGCTCTCTTTAATGGTATTGTACTGTTGAAGGGGGCTTTTTCAATGCTCACATGGTTCACAGTACAACTTGTTTTTAACCAACCATTAACTCTTATTTTTAAAGGAGAGATAAAACATTACAGTCGATTTTCTGGGGTGATTTTTGTAGACTTGTACCTCTATATATTTTTGCCCCATATCTAGATTAGTAACGGAAGTGTCTCCCCCCCTCCACCTTTGTTTAAGATGCAGCATCTATAAGCAGTGCAATATTCCTTGCTGATTGGGCTATCCTTGTGATTCAATACAGTGGAGACTCAAAGGCTAGCGCTTTGAACTCTGGGAAAGGGTGAGGTCACCAGATATCTATGCTGTAGTGTATGAGGTGAACTCAAAGGCTGAAGCAAACACAGAGAAGGACAATGATGAGAAAGACTTGTGTTATTTAGTGGGACATAAAGCAACAGAAAAGCCTTTTGATATCTTTTCCTCTAAGCCCAGGAGGACTGTATGATCTTGACATTTAGTCAGGGTATACAGGGGGCAGAGATAAAGTTATTGAGGTTTTGAGATCTTCTCGACACTGCCTTAAGCTTTCTGGCTGGTGAGGCTGAACTTTTCGGTTTCTGTATCATAATTAAACCATTTATTGTTTTGATTATAGTATTAAGCATTAAACGTCAAGGAAGTTACAGACTTTGACAGATTAATAATTATGTATAATTGACCACACATAAGTTAGCATCTAAGTAGGCGACTAATTGATCTCCCTGTCATGTCCAAATGTGCTGATTGATGATAAAAAACTGACATTGAGAAACTGTCTTAAATAGATACACTATCATGTCATGTCATATTAGTTCATTTTTCAGACGAATTAGTGCCTGCACACAGACGGAATGGGAGCTGATGGGTTTTCCCGAGGTTTAACAATACTAAGACTCCTTGAAAAAGCCACTGCCCTATTTCATTTGGACTACAGAGAAAAAACAAAAGAAAAAAAAATGCATGAACTGTTTTGCTCACAGTAGCATGTCATTTTTCTCCTGGTGATATATTTGCAAATATACTGTCTTCATACTCCTCACCCTGCCCCTCATCACTCAACAGTGGTGACTGGTGCACAAATATGGCAAAAAGACTCACCTTATAATAGCTACAAGAAATTGTACAGTAGTCTTAATCTCATAGCCTCAGAGAAAAACATGAGCTGACAGAATTAATGCTGCATTCTTCATGCAAATTACTCTGTTTTAGGAATTTTGTTTACTTTGATTTCCTAGTTCAAACAGTGACCAGTGAATAGTTTTTAGATATTAGATCATATTAGATTAAAATCATTGACCATGTTCAGCACGCTGAAAAGATTTGATCTTCACAGTCTAACAGGACCACAGAGACCTATGTGAAACACATTGTTAACATATGTATCTCTGCCCTTGACATCAGTTCTATTTAGAAAAGGACATCTTAATATGCTTAGGTTTCCATTTAAGGAAATACCGTCATATGTGTGTGAAAGCACGTGTGTGTCTGAATGCGTGCATGCTTGCGTTCGTGCCCCCAGGGGGGTTGTGCTGGAGCCTTTCCAGTTGCTGATGCATTACAGGCAGATTGGCCCCCAAATCGGATTATTTGCTGTGGACTGACACCACACTGAGATGACATCTCCTTTAAAGTGGAGAGGGCCTCCGCTCACACTCTGGCCACTACTTAAGCAGCAGCTTCAATATAATTCATTTATGTCCTGGATATGGCTTCAACCTTTTGAATAACGCAGGAGTACTGCATTTACCATTAGAGAAATGAATGTCACCTACATCTTACCAGAGTGCATTGTGTACTTTACTGATCGAAACAACATTTTTAATGCCTACCTGACTGCATGACCACCAGTCCTTCAAAAGCATGCTGCTGTAGGTTGGAGCATATTGTAATATTTACAGTATGTTCTTATGATGTACAATTAACATGTCAGCATCCAGAGTGGATCGTCTAATCTAGTGTCTCTTCAAGCTGCTTTAAAATAGATCCAGCATGCACCATGTAATTTAATGTCAGTTCTTTGTGCCTCTACCCTTCCTCTTTGAGTCCACTGCTTATCATAAGGTTAGCACGTTCTGTAATTGATACTAAATTTGTCATGATGTGGAAAGCACAGTTCAAGTGGTGCAGTGTACCTAAGAGTTGTGTTGTCATCGCTGTGCTGCCACCAGTCCATGCATAAAATTAGGCAGCCATTCTCATTGACATGGAGTGTCTCTTCCCCACTTATCCTACTTGGCCGATAAATAAAGTGTGTTTTCATTGTTGCCCATGGTGTAGTGCCTAACAGAGACAAAACAGAAACACCACTGATAAGTCTGGGTTATTTTTTTAATCACTGCCAGAGAAAGTCGTAAAAGTCAGTCTTTTGTGTACTGATGTGAAGTTAATCTGATTTTAATTTAATTATACGAGTTAGTTGCGGAGGGCACAGGCATTCGGGTGTTTGTTGTAAGAATGTTCTGACATTGGCGCAGGTATGGGGCAGCTAGCATGTTAATTAATGATGAAGATCCTGACAATATGCAGAGGCATGACAGCGTTAAGCCAGTCGGCTGCTGCTTCCTTTGCATATTAATAGATCCTTCATTATTATTTAATATGACAGCTGCTCCAAGGGCTACCATCAGACCTTGTCTCTGTTATTTGCTGTTTTGTGCTCCCCATGTGACAGTGCCATGCTATTCTGTATTTGTTGAAATGTTCTCTTTCCTGTTCTTTGACTGGTGTGGCTCTCTACATGCGGCCATGATGCGCTGTTTGTTTTGTGCTCAGGAGGATTCTCACTTGCCTGGGTGTCTATATGAGAAGTGTCTGAATCTAAAGGTGACTTTGAAAGAATATATGAGACTGAATTGTTTTGTTTGCATAGTAATGAATGCAGATTAATACTGAGTGGGATTGGTCTTGTTGATGTTTAGACTTCTAGTGGCTTAATAGACTTGTTGCAGGGTGCCAACATCTCCCTGGCTTCCTTATTACATCCACTGTATTGAGGTATGTGTAATGTGGATATGACAATTGATCTGGTGGAATGAAACAATTATCAGATCAAAGATTTCGATTCATAACGTGTGCCACTTAGTCAAGGGAAGAGGTGAAGATTGGAGGAGAATGATAAAGGAAAAATGGAAAAGTGATCATTCCATTTGTTTCACAATGCTGACAATCAATTTAGCCTTTATTTACTTAACTCATATCTGAACAAAATTTGTCATCTTCTTCTGCATACCGTAAATACTGTACATTTCCTTTTTTCTTTTGTTTTCCTATTCTTACAACGTTATCCAATTTTCTATAGAAAAAGGAATGGTGCGAGCACTCTGCCTGCAGTGTAATAAACCAAATGCTCTCACAGCCAAAGTTAGAAAGCATCAGAAAGCACCACTGCGGCACTCCTTTGAGCGGCACCTGATTTGTGGGGGGAATTTATCACACAAACAGCCCAGAGGTGATTTCAATATTTACTCGGCAGTCTGTTCTGCATACGTCTCATTTGGAAAACAGTTGACTCTTGCCCATTATACACAAATGAAGGCTGACCTTCAGACTGGGCAGAGGCCACATTCATTATGTGAAGAAGTATCACCTTCTTATGAGGCAATGGCTTTTTTTTTGCTTTGCCTATGCATATGGAACAGCAGCCAGGGCCCATTGCAAACGAGAGGGCCCTCTGACATGATGTATACTGTACGTCAATATGGTACTGATGTATTTTAAGATGCAAACAAGGCTTTAAATTATATGCACCTCCATGTCAGTGGCTCAGAGTGACTCTCGCCATCTGCCTATCAGCTGGGGATGAGAGGAGAGGTTGCCCAGGCTGGTATGTTCTTGTGTGTGTGTTTGTCAGTGTGTGTTTGCGTCCGCGTGTGCGCATGCTCGCATGTATCTATTAGAGCCACATGTTCGATTTCTACCTCTCCTTGTACTTGTGTCTCCCTCAAATGCATGGCTAATAGCTGCTCTTGAGTCCTATCACGGAGACGTGACAGCTTAGTGATGATAAACGCAGACGTTGCCTTGTTCTGCGTCAAATGTAAGCCAAACCTGCATATCAAGTATGAGCAGCCTCTGTAAAAGGGCAGGTGATATAGTGTATTGTGGATATGAGTGATTTCACTAATAGGTACATATCTTTTTTTCCACCGTGCGTCTTTGATTTTGTTGCTGGGCTTGGAACTAAGAGTCATGTGATTCTCCTGAGACACAGGCCTAGAGGAGCTTTAGCACTATCTGTCCCTGCTGTTTGAGACCAGCCTCATGAATAAAGATTTCAGTCACGTTCAATACACCGGAACCCTGGAACTACCCCAATGACAAACCAATGCTTTATGATCTCTGCAGTGTGCTCAGCATATGTATTCCTATAATGTCAAACACAGTATATCAATCAAGTCAAGTCCATTTTGATCGGAGTGGATGCCCGTGTCAGATTTTGATATTACTGTACACATTCAGATTTGACGATGTAAATATGAATGATTATTGAAAATGTGATGAAAGAATTCATGTAAAATTCTTATTTTTGTATTTTTGTGATGCTGTGAGTACACTTTAGGTGATATACATACTTAAGAGTGAATAAAACCTCTATTGTGTTCTAATCACATGATTTGATCCTTAGAGTTTCAGTGAAATACTTTGGTGCCAACTTCATCATCTCTTTAATTTCCAGCTTGAAACATCCTGATTACGTTGTCTTAGTATTATATTTGTAAGTTGTTTTCTACATGACGCTCTCTAAGTATGAAATGCTGTGAAAGTCATTCACACACAGTCAGTGCATTGTTCATCCTTTTTTAATTCAGTTATCTCAACTCTTGGAAAAGTTGTTTTATTATAAGAAACACAATACTGTATGAGTTACGATACAGTATATGATATTATTCATGGTGATTAGAATTGTGAATAGACGAGAAGGTGTCATTGAAATACACATGATAAGAAGATGTTTAAAATCCCGTTCTCTTCATATACTGTATTATTTCAGTTTCTCTTGTTCACTGTCCTATAGCAACAGGCCTCTGCCATCATGCATCCATACATTGTTCATATACACACAAAATGCTTGCCTTGTTCACTGTTATCTTGACTGCATCTGTTCCTATCAGCGTATAAATGCATCAATATACCAGAGTTAGTGAAACATTCACAAAAATCATATGCTGCGACACACACGGGGATCTATCTCATCAGTATGATAACCTGCTGTGAAGATATCTCTTGTCAGTAGATGAAAAACCAAGCTGTGATCTTATGGCGCCTATTCCCTGTAGAAAATAAAATTATTCATTGTTTTATTATTTCAATCGCCCTTTTCCTTAGTAGTTTTAATTTGCCAGGACAGGTTTTTGACAGGTTTTGCAGGTGCAGTTTGTGAGCCTCAGCAGACATGGAGCCATCTGAACACACTCTCCTCTGCCTCTCCTCTCCAGGCCTGACAGCAGCGGCAGCAGCAGCTGCCAACGCAGCCATCGCAGAGGCCATGAAGGTCAAGAAGATCAAGCTGGAGGCGATGAGCAGCTACCACAGCAACGCCAACCACCACGGGGCTGACGGAGAGAATGGAGACCTCAGCTCCAGTGTCGGTGAGGATGCCTTAAACATATTGGCACAAACATAAATCACCATTTCACATAAAACAGAAAAAACCTTCAGAAAACTGCCAATCAGAAAACTTTTTCCTGACGGGCAGAATGCCATCAGAGTCTGTCAGATCAATGTAAGTAAATATGTGCAGGTATCTGCTAAATTCAGTAGCAAACGAGTCCCACGTGTTGAAGAGTCATTTCACCTTATTTCAGAGGATTTGAAAACCAATTGGCAAGCAATTATAGGAAAAGATGTTGGCCAATTTTAAAAAGTTAATAAATAACTGTTTGTTTATGCAATCTATTCATTTTAGACAAAGAAATGAGTAAGGACAAAGTTTTTGGTGTGGCTTAAGAAATGAGTAAGAAAAAAAGGAAAGAAAAAAGCCACTGCTTTCTAAGTGCTAAGTACCAAAACCTTTTCACTTGTTTCTTGACTCTTTGCCAAACTTTCCATCAAATTACTTTGATATGTTTTGAAGTCTTCTCTCTTGTAGCCTAAAAATAAAAAACACTTACCAAGATGAATCAGTTTTTCACGATTAATGATGCTGTACATGCACTGTAAGGTAACATTTTAATAAAAGTACTACCTCCCTAGTATTGTTTCTTAAGGTTTGTACTTCATGTTTTAAAAAATATTGGTTTTAGCACATCTGCGTGCACTATAAATATTCATGGTGAGTTTTGTTTCCCTAAGTGTTGTAATTTTTGTGTGAACTTTATTATGAAGTGAAACTATGACCACAGTTTCCCAAAGCTATCAGCTATTAACAAGGTCTAATTGAATTGCTGTGTGAGCACTGGTTTTTCACTATGTGCCATTTCAATTAATTATTAGTCCTAAAACGCAGAAGGATTTTTGTAATATCACACTGAACCACTTAGTGTATTAAAGGGAATGATAATGTATGTTAGTGCAGATTCATGAGCCCATTCCAAATTATAAACCAAATGTAATCCCTGTAGCTTTGGCTGCTAAATGGGCTGCTTACTGTAATAAATGGCTCGACTTCTGAATACATTTCAACAGTTATACTTGACACCACAGAGCTTATAGTGTGTGAGATGAAAACAGGATGTGTTTCTAAGCAGGTTTAACAATGCAAAATGCATAAAGTGTGAGGTCATCACTCTGAAAGAATGGAGTGTGTAAAAAAGAGAATATGAGCCTACGAGGTCATGGAAATAAAGATAAATGTGAGTACCAACAGCAAGGCTATGGCAATGGAGCTAATAAGAAACTGTTTTATCTTTTTACAATTTAAATTGTAACCTTGAGTCCACAGCCAGCCACACAGGCTCCCGGTAGAATCATAATTCTGGCAAGGGGGAGCAGCTCTAGGTGTGGGTGCATGGGCCACAGCATTAGCTCTCTGAGTGAAATATATGGCAGTGACGCCTCTCGGCCCCATCCACAATCAATTGGATTCTTTTCCTTTAATATTTACTCGCAGCGATGAGATGCTCGTCTGCATGGTGATGAACAGTCTGCCACTGGCGTTTGAAGGTGACCTGTCAGTGAGTATGGACAAATCTCTCGCTCGCAGAAATGTAGAAAATAAATCATTAGGGGCAGGCAGTCAGACAGGGGCCTTTCTCTCTCTCTCCTCCTCACTCTCCTCGGATTTAAATCAGCTCAGATTTATGATTTGAATTAATGCTTCGTTTGGTCAAAGGAATGGTCGCAGAGACAAATGATGTTTGGTACTGAAACCATCCTAATATTGATTACCGGGTGTCGCAGCAATCTCTTGTTTATATCAAGCACTCTCCTGTGACAGGGTGGCCAGCAGGAGTCATCCTGATAATACGCTGGAGAAATATGGCCCGCTTTGCACCGCAGGGCCATGAAACACAGCTAACAGCATGCTGTCTTCTTCATCTAGCCCCAGGCTTTCACTCACGTGTTTATTTTTGATGAAGGCATTTCAGAATTTCACAAAAATATGAAGTGACTTATAATTAAGTGTGATTTCAGAATTTTGTAACATTTCAGCATTGCTTTTTCATTTCCGTGTGTCAAACTTAAAGCCTATTATCTAAGCGCAATCTGAATGACTGATTTTACTCAGAGTGGGCAGAAACACGGCAGCATTTGGCTTTGTTAGGACTGGACTAAGTGTTCACAGAGCTGACTGGGCTATGACTTCATGCTGTTTTTAAGAGACTCAGACCACAGCTGCGATCAGGAAATGGACGTGAGTTTTCTAATTATCCAGCTTAAACTAAGCCACACACACAAATGGACGTGTTTACTTACACAAATTATGTTACAGACCGTGATAGGAATTGATATGATAATGAGCGTGCTTCTCTTAATACCACTAAGGACATAGTGTAGATTCATTTAACCAGAGAGAGCTACTACATAAATCCATTGAAAAAGTGTTGTCTGGCTAAATACAGGTGCCTCATCTCAGTGTTTGTCTGAAGCAGATCTTGTATTGTGAGCTGCTTAAAGCAAAGCACAGCAGAGCAAGCCAGTGAAGGACACTCTGTTCTGTTTGTAGAGTTGGATTGCCCGTCGCTGTCTTTGTGTTGATGTAAATTGAACAGGCTAATGTTTCTCCCTCACATTAAATATTCATCACAATTAGACCTTCCTGCTTGCATCAATGTTATTAATTATAAGAGAAAAAACAGCCAGTTCAACTCTCAGCCAAATTTACCAAACATTCTGAGTGGAAATAGATATTTTTGTAGGAGTGAATGGGGCAGAAACAGATAAAATATTAGGGAGAAAGAAACATAAAAATGTAAAAAGACGGACAGAGAAATGTGGGGTCTATCTTTCTTTGATTTTGTCTCACAGCCTTTAGTGGGGCAGAGGGAGCCCTCTCAAAGCACAATGTGGATTGTTCCTGCGCCTCTCAGGAAATGCCACAATTACAGATCACAGACCAAGCAAAACACGTGTGGCACTGGGCCTTGAGGGGGATAAACAGCTCGCCATTCCCTCCCAGTGCATTGACCCTAGCCACAACCTTCATTACTGGGAGAGAAAATATTGTCAGCTGCCCACTAACAAACACCTGCCAATTTCAAGAGAAGGAATTGCTTTTTCCAGCCACAGAAGGAAAATAAAGTGTTTCTTAGACCTTCAGAAAAGGAGTGTAAAGAAAAGATAAGGCATTGTTCAACCTTGTCGTCTTTTCTCTGGCTCTTTTTCACTCTGTTTCACTTGCTTCTCTGTCTTTCACCCTCTGTCTTTCTTTGGCCACTGGGTGCTGCCCTGCCACTCATCTGACTCCTCACCACACATCTCTAATGGAGCTGAAATCCTGTTTGTAATTAGATATGGGAATTCCACTGTCATCAGCCAGATGATGCCATGACATGCCGACCAAACAACTTGCTGACAGACAGCACCACATGAAAAGGCGGCAAAACAGTAGTTTTAGTCACTTGTGACTTACATTCATATATGTCAATCCTAAACCCTAAACCCATAGTGCCATGACTTACCTGTATAAGCACAAATACAAAACCTGCAAGCCCTTTGTCTTACATCTGTGGCTTCAGTCCAACTTGCTACGCCCAGCAGAGAGCAGAGAGCCACATGCTAGGCTGGAGCCTGGCTGGTGGTGACAGGTACCTGGAGTGTTGCCTGACTGAGAGTTGAGAGAAGAGGTTCTGGGTGAAATGATGAGGAAGCATCATTCTTTCTTCTCAGGGTCATCAGGCTAATTTCCGCAAACCCCTCCCTCTCATGTGTATGTTTGCATGCATGTGCATTTAATATGTACATGTGTGAGTGCGTATGCTTGCTTGCGTGAGAAAGAAAGAGGGGGCCTTGGCCCCTGAGAGCGCTCTGTGAGGAGACCACAGCTGTACACTCCCAGCAGCTAATTGGTCCTTATCTAGCTGTCCCATTCATCTTCATTTTTTACCAATTACTGAGCATTATCTGTGTTCTCAGTTGGGTATGGGACTTAATCCTTTTTGGTTAAGCTGGTGCTACAGCTTGCAAATTTCAAATGGAGGAGGGAGGATGATGTG
>JAQQAE010000087.1:0-44724 GCA_029823295.1 Pseudamia nigra | reverse complement strand
TTAGAAATTAAACATTTATTCAAGGCTTTCCACAATAACAAAAAGTCGTACTAAAGCATTTTGACAGATTTTTGAGCACGGTGTACCACATACTGACTTCGAACCGATTTTACCGTAAGCACAAACCAGGAAAAAGCCATATATTAGGCGCACTGGATTATAAGGCGCACCTTCGATTTTTGAGAAAATTAAAGGATTTTAAGTGTGCCTTATAATCCGAAAAATACGGTAACAGGTTGAGTGTTGAGAAAACCATCGTCAGTAACTCAGTTCATCTCCACATCTACAGTCCAAGTGCCAGTTAAAACTGTACCCCGCAAAGTGAAAGCCATATATCAACAACACCCAGAAACGCTAACGTTTCTCTGGACCTGAGCTCATCTGAGATGGACTGACACAAAAAGGAAAAGTGTACCATGGTCTGACGAGTCCACATTAGAAATTGTTTTTAGAAATCATGGACATTGTGTCCTCTGGACCACAAAGGAAAAGGACCATCCAGATTGTTATCAGTACCAAGTTCAAAAGCAGTATCTGTGATGGTATGGGAGTGTGTTAGTGCTCCCATGGGTGACTTGCACATCTGTGAAGGCACCATTAATACTACCGGTAAAAGGTACAAACAGGTTTGGATCAACATATGCTGCATCCAAGAAAAGTCGTTTTCATGCAAGTCCCCGCTTATTTCAGCACAACACATTCTGCACATGTTACAACAGTATGGCTTTGTGGCAAAAGAGTGGGGGTACTGGACTGGCCTGCCTGCAGTCCACACCTGTCTCCCATTGAAAATGTGTGGAGCATTATGTAGAACAAAATACAACAATGGAGACAGTGAATTATTGAGCAACTGAAGTCATCCATTGGAATTTTGGTTTGTAATATGCAACTAAGGCCAAGGCTTGATGAAAGATGGGGCAACTTGATAAAAATCCAGGACCAACTTTTCATATCATTAATGTTTGTCCATCTATCCATCCATTTTCTACCCCTGGAGCCTATCTTAGGGCTGACTTTGGGCCAAGGCAGGGAACACCCTGGATGAGTCGCCAGTTCATCATTTTACCCAATCAAAATGTGCTGTTATCAAAGTAAGCAGTCAGTGTCAAATGCTTTGTGTAAAATCTTAAAAGTATTCCATTTTACTAACTATAACAGAATGTCATCGATAAAGAACGTTATTATACCGTACGAGGACTTTTGTGATGATTTCTATCCTTAAACCTGCTTTCAGGTAAAAAAAGGAATACAGTAAAGCATGCATGGAAATGTAAACTCTTAGAACATTATTAATGGTTTAAAGTGCTGTACTGTGGTGCTGCATGGTGGTCTGTGATTCTTATTGGTTTGTGTTTAATGCCTCTTCTTAATGGCAAAGTCCCCCATGTTATGATCACACACACACACACACACACACAGACACACTTTATTATGTGAGTAGCCATTTGCCTTGTCGCTGTGATAAAGCTCTTGGCGCTGTACCGGGGTTGTTTTAAAGCCCAGACACCCTTAGCCATTACTCAGGTGATATGCCAGAGGCTGGTGATCAATGTGTCTCTAATAGAGAGAGAGGGGGGAGCAAAAAGCTAGAGAAAGACAGCGATATTGATAGAGAAAGATAAAGATAAGCAGAGAGAGTGATTGCACTTTTACCTTCTCATTTATCACCCTGTTCTTAAAGCACTAACTGGCTCTAACCTGCTCCACAGTAATAGCCTGTCTAGATGCTGTATTTATGAGGTGCCATCAAAACAATAGCATTTATCTAGGCACTCAGATCATACACTTTCATCACTTCCATCATTATGTCCTAGCCTGGGAATACAGGTGTATGTTCAAGTGTGACAGCTGAAAGGCCTGTTGACCCACGCTTCAGCAAGAGTGCAGAAACCTTCAGACGGAGTGTTCAATGCGGGGTTCCGCTAAGGTTCCACTAAATCCTGATGCATATTTTTGTTTATCGCTCTGACCTTTTATTTGTCACTGACGATCAGTGACATTACCTAATTATTTTTGGTACACAAAAAATGATAGTGGAAGTTTCATATCATAAACACTGTGAGCCATAAACACCAGAACCACTAGGACGTGCTCTGTACATACAGTAAAACAGCTAAATTATCAAATTTATTCAGGCATTATTTTTAGTTCACAAAATTGTCTTCTTGTCTTTCTATGAAGTAATTTTATCCACGAGCGAATGATTTAAGTTATAACTTCATTAGCTTTATGTTGGTTTTATTATTAAATATTGTTAAAGGCATCACATGTAGGGCTTGTGCTTTTAAATATTCAAAAGTAACCTAAGTTAGGGTGTTGAGAAAAAGCACAAACACCAAAAACACAGCGACCAGTAGAGGGAGTAGTGAATCATGTAGCCTTTACTCAGTTGGCTCTGCAACTGAGTACAGGGACACGCCTATTCAATCTCTATGAAAAGCTGCTCAGGGGCATTGATGCAGAATTTTTTTTTTTTCTGTGTAATGTGGCCCACTGCACAGGCATGCTAGTGATTCTCCCGCTCCCTCCTCATGCTCCTTCCCACTAGTCCAATGGCCACTCAGACTGGTGACATCAGAGATTTTAAAATCTATTTGCGGAAAATGCTAGTCATTTAAAATGTTTTAAAAGTCCCTGTTATAAAAACTGATAATGTGGTCATATGAATAAGAGTAATTTCTGACCTTTTTTGCAGCTGTCGGTGTCCTGTCAGCAGTTTCACAGGCATCTCTTTTTGGTCTATGGGGAAAATGCTTACTGAGTGCAGTACCAGCAAATAGCCACTAGGGGAATCAGGTTCAACGTTTAGCAGCAGTCTGCTTTCAGGCTCTTATGGTTGTTCCATGGTGCAAAACCAGAGAGGATGAGAACCAATGAGAAATGCCGAGTTGGCACATGTGAAAGTTAGAAGTGATACAAATTAGCAGTGTTTCTGTTGCGTTTCCCGCTGTACACAGTTCTGAAGTAAAAGAATGAAGTTTGATGCCGATATCATACCGCGTCTGCCAGACTAGTGAGTTTGCCCATGAAGTTTATAATGTTTATTGTGTTGCCACCGTGCTTGGGAGTTCAGTGCTTCTGATACACAATTCAGGCTAAACTGGGACAGTCCTGACCTTGTTGTGACAATTCACAATGTGTCTTTGATGCAGTTATTGCCAATAAAAACCATGTGGGAAAAATTGGATTTGTGGTTTTACTATGATAGTTTTATTGAAGCTAACATGACATAATCAGATAATCAGATTATAAAACAGTGTTATTTTGACCAACTGAGTTTTGAAGGAGAAAACTTGATACCGTAACATGGATATAAATTGTGGAAAACTATAACACTCACACTTAATCATACTCATTCAGCAAGGATAGCCGCAGTTGACGGTTAATTTCAGTAGCTTTGAGGGCATTCTGGGACACAACACAGCCTGCTTTTGATACCTGGATTAACTTTTGAATATCAGTGCTACATATAATCCCATGGAGAACACAAGGTGCTCTACATGACTGTGAGAACATTCATGAAAATGGGTGATTTAAACAGTCATAAATTACATGATCATGTGCAAATAAATAGCACTGCCTAAAGAGTGTTTAAGGATAAACAAAGCAAAAATCAGTGTGTTTTCATAGGGATAAATTTGACCCAGTGGCTGTTTCAGGTATAAATTCTCACATCTTTGATCTGGAACAATAAGGGGTGTGAAACAGTACAGCATTAGGAAAAGTCAAAAACCGCAGGACTCCAATGTTTTATGAGAAGGGAATAATAATTAAAAACAGCTGTAGGTAAATTTGACCCCATGGCTGTTCTAGTGTTTAACAGTTGGGGAAGAAACAAAGAAACAAACTTCAGCGTGCATGGGAAAGCAAACCCTGAGAAGCAAAAACTGTGATAAGGGGGTTGAGTGAGGTGGGGGAGGTACGAGTGTGTGCACACTGAAGTGTGTGGGAGATGTGAAGAGCGGGGAGGGCGAGAGTGCCAGGCGGTGTAGGAGGGAGAGAAAGCGAGGGCACGTCTGGAAAGCATCAAGCCATAGCTCTACATATGTGAGTGTGTACATATGGGTGTGTGTATGTGTGTTGCGTAGGTCCTCTAGTCTCTGGCTTGTTAACCCGCAGGTCACGGGCAGCTTCAGGTGATGAAGTCAATGCCTGGCACACAGCATGGGAATAATGACCTCCTCCACTGAGAACACATGCTCATGAATAAACACATGACTGTTCGCTTTGTTATGCCATAGGTCCCCAACACTTTCAGCTCACTGAACACGCAGAATTTTTATTACTGTAGAAGCTACAAAACTAGAGTTTAGAGGTGGGAAGTAAGGACAAATGCATCACTTCTGTACTTAAGTAGAGATTTCAGCTTACTTGAGTGTTTATTTCTTCTGGCATTTACTTTTTTTAATAGTACACTGAAAAGTACAAAAAGGTACAAATACAAGTAGTGCATTCTTTTTACTGTATGTTTTACTTTTCTTTTAAGGCAATTTGAGAAATCCATATGACCAACAAAATGCACTGGACAAGAAAATGTAAAAAAGACAGTCCTTATTATCTATCGGTGCAGATCGCACACAATAAATGCAACAAAACAAAAAGGATGTAAAAATTAAAATAAGACAAACCATGGAAGTCAGACTGAACTGCAGCAAAAAGGCATCACAGAGTAAAGAGTATATTTTCACAATGTTATTTTTTAAAATCAAGTCATACTGTTCCTTATACCCTGATCAGCCATAACATTATGATGACTAATCGGTGAAGTGGTCATAATGTTGATTAAATCTTTCCAGTGGTTTTTGTCAGTGGGTGGATGTATTAGGCAGCAAGTGAACATTTATTCCTCAAAGTTGTTGGACTGAAAACAGCAAATTGGCCAAACTAAGTAAGAATCTGAACAACTTTGACAAGAACCAAACTGCGATGGTACACAACTGGGTCCTGCACCCAAAGGAGGGACCTATACAACATTATGTGGTAGCAATATTAGTCCTTCTTTCCTCATGTGGTTCTGTCCACTGTAGGACCGGGACCACCCAGCAGACCCTTCGTTTTGGAGACGCTTTGGTCCAGTTGTGTTGACATCACAATGTGGCTCTCATCTCAGCTGTTTGCATCAAATACATCAACTTCAAGGACTAAATGTTAACTTGCAGCCTCATATATCTTACCCACTGGCAAGTGTTATTGTAATAAGATAATTGATGTTATGGTCATAACAATCAGTGTAAATTAAAGGTACAGTTTACAATGATAGGAAACTAGCTAGAAGCCAATTGATCGCAGCAGACCACTATAAATGAACAGGCAATCTGCAAGTCAACTTGGCTTACAGCTTCACAGTTGTCGAGCTACTATGTCTGTTCTTTTATTTCTACCTGTACTAGATGTTGAAGGAATCTGAAATGCAGGCTGTCTCTACTCAGTCATCCTGGGGTTAGATAAGCTACAGTTGCTATCTCCAACGTAGCTATCGCTCTGACTGTTTTCAACTCCTATGACCTGTGAGGTTGGAAGTTGTGCTGACTGGCAGGTCACCCGTCTATCATTTACAGCAGAACGCTACTAATCTATCCACTTAGCATTAAATGCTTCACTTTCTCTGTTCAGGTGATTGTGTAAATGTGCCAATTTTATGCAAAAGTTTAAAAACTGAACAAGAGATAGATGGATGGATGGATGGATGGATGGATACTTTATGTATCCCCCATGGTGAAATTCAAAATTGTCCAGCAGCTCCTCTATACTATTTACATTTACACAAAAAAATAAAATTAATTTCACTTCGATGAGCAATTCAAGGCTGAAATCTGATGACTGTACAGACAGCAAGTCAATTGACCAAAACAATTAAATAAAAATCAAGAAAATGAACTAAAATAACCAATTACACAAACAAAATCAAGAAAATTAACAAAAAATGAATGAAGGTAAACCTAACAATATGAAACGGTAAACATCTGGTACAAATGTCTTGGTCAAAGGGATAAAGGTCTGCATTTTATGTTTATTACTCTAAGAACCTGTACCTCTTCACCTTTACCTCGACGTAGTGCTTCTATACGTATTTACCAGTCCTTTTTTTTTACACAAGTATCTATAACTCTGCCTGACTGAACAACGTGCATATGTGTGTACATGCATGTTCACCACCTCTAATGCGGTTTGTTAAACTGGTTTGTATCCTTGTCCTGGATCCGTGTGCATTCACTGGAACCCGTCTTCCTCAGAGATGAGACAAGTTCAGTGGAAGGCCGCTCCTTTCAGATCAGTGTTTGTGCGTTTGATCTGCAATGTGTGTCTGTGCACACGTTACAGAGGAAAAGAGCCCAGCAGCTGGTATTGTGTTTGTGTTTTGCCCTCTGAGACCTGGTCTGGGCTGGTGTTGTATTACATGTACTAGTGTTGGTGAGGCGAGATGGGGTGAGAGCCAAGAAGTGAGGGGTGACAGATGAACAGGAGGGAGGGTTTGGTGCAGGGGGGTAGGGTTGGTACCAGGCAATTAAGCCAGCGTCTGACACCCAAAGTGCTTCTCATGCTCTGGCACGGGCTTTTGTAGTCTGGAATTTGAGAAATGCATTTGATCAGTATGGTGTGTCTGCGTGGGTATTATTTTGGATGACTCCTGAGGACACAACAGCTACCAGAGACGGGAAAGAGAGAACACACAGAGGAGGTGAAGGGCAAGGGTTACCCAGTGAATACATCACTTTCATCGCACGTTGGAGAAACCAACATTCAGCACTTTTGGAACAGGAACAAAGGCCCTGTTTCCCTGCAACCCGACGTGACTCTGGAGCTACAGAGTTTAATGAAAAGACAATGTTTCATTAGATTTAAGGGGCTTTTCATTAAGTGAGCAACAGATCAAAATGAAGAGAAGGAGTGTAGCATTCCAGTCGTGTGAATGACATAAGTGAAAGGAAGGAGGACCCGGAGATATTTTATCTGGCTCTGAACACACTATGGCTCCCTCCACGCTCAAAGGGAATCCCATCTTTTCCCTTTGACCTCAACATTCCTCAGAGTGAATGCGAGGCCAGCGTGTGTGTGAGAGATCAGTGTTCACCTACAGTCTACTTAGAGTAATTAATACTCTCCTCAGCCACGCAGTTTTGAGGGTTGAATAACTCCGAGAGAAAACCTACACCTCGGAAGGTGGCTTCAGTGTCTCTTCGTCCACAGGTGAGGACGACATGCGTAAATGAGTTCACCGAGGCCGAGTCACTTCAGGCTTTTGTCTCAAATACAGATGCTGTGTAGAATTACATACAGTACATATACCTCTGTATGTATTTATCCTCTTCTGGCACTTTAGAACTGAAAAAGAAATGGATGTATGTGGTTTAAACAGAAATGTAAACTATGAGGCCTGGTTTATAGTCTGTGCTGTGGGACATATTTTACTGTATTAGTCATAAACAAGGGTGGGCAAAATAAACAGAATCAGTACTCAAGTAAAAGTATTGTTACTTTATAATTATAGTGAGTCAATTAGAATAAAAAATATATACCTGAGTACAGTACAAATAAAAAACTAACCAGAAGTACTGAGTAACTTGATAACATGGAATGTATCACAACCTAGCATACTGCTTTCAAACAGGAATTTTGGTCATTTATTTCAATTTCCATGATAATTTTGATCTTTTTGTCGCATATTTTTATTTTAAGTTGTTCATTTTTATTAATTTTGTTGCTTATTTTATTTTTTCTTCATTTTTTGATCATTTTTGCTCATAGTGTTGCTTATTTTGTGACTTTTTTCAACTTCTTGATCATATTGTTAATTTTTGTTCATTTAGTTTATTGCTTTCGTGCTTTTTGTTCATGTTGTCGTTTTTGTTCATTTGTGTTAATGTGGATTTTCCAATTTATGTGACTGTGTTGTTCAGTTTTGTTAATTGCTTATTTTGTTAATTTTATTCAAATTTTTCCTTCTTGTGATTACTTTCGTAGATTTTTTTGCTCATTTTGTTGCTTAGTTTATTCATTTTGATATTCTTCTTGATTATTTTGCTCTTTTTTTATTTAAACTTTTTTTATTCCTATTCATTGAGTAGAAACAAAATGTCACTGAGTACAATTACATTTTTTTCATCACAAATGTAACAAACATTAAAAAGGGTGCTGGAAAATTACTCTCAGATGTACATTTTATGAGGAAAACTACTCATGTACATGTAATGGAGTAGATGTACTCGAGTACTACTGACCTCTGGTCATATATTCATCTGAGTAAATGGTCTTTGCCCATGATGCAAAGATTTAATCTCATAAAGGCATTAAAAAGCCCACACAGATCACTGAAAGATGCAGCCGTTTTAAATTCAAACATTTAGAAGATACAGTAGTAGCGTGCAATAGCAAAAACACATGCAAAGCTAAGAAAGTATTAAAATGTTTCCAATACTCATGTGATAAAATGTAGCTTAAGGTTGAACAGGGCATCTATGCATCTTGAAAAAGTCTTGAATTCAATTTGACAAAAATAAGGCCTTGAAAGTCTTACATTTGTGTTTGTCAGGTCTTGATCACCACATACACTTGATGTAACATTTCTGAGGGTTGGAGGGGAAATCGCCCCCCAGTGCCTATTCTTTTTGTATCTTAGACTTACTCATATCTGTTAGTGAAGAGTTATGTTCATTTTGTGGAATATTTCATCAGTTTGGATTATTTTGTGTAATTTTGTTGATTTTGTTCATTATTTTGTTCAGTTCTTCATTAGTTTTGTTCATTTTTGGTCAATTTGTGGTTCATTTTTTGATCATGTTTTTTTTAATTTTCTTCATGTGTTGATACTAACTTGCGTCTTCCCTGTACTTCTATGCTTCCTCCCTCTGCCCTAGGTCTCTAGGTCTCCTGATGTCCTTGTTGTGCATTTGCTGGTTCTGGACCGGTCCAATGTCTGTGGACGTCACCCAGTATCTGTATTGTTTGTTGTTCTATCTCTACTCTTTTCTTTTGTCTCTCCTCTGTCCACTAACCCCAACCGGTCGAGGCAGATGGCCGCCTACCCTGAGCCGCTGGTCCTGCTGGAGGTTTTTCTCTTCTGTTAAAAGAAGCCCCTCCCCCCCAGGCTTGCTGGCGGTGGTTCTGTTGGGTTTACTCTCTGTATAGTCACGAGGTCTCGGCCTCAAATTGTGACCCGCCTAGAGATAATCGGTGATTATGATTGGTGCTATAAAAATAAAATTGAAATAAAATTGAATTGAATTAATTTATGTTGATTTTGTGGGTTATTTTGTTATATTTGTTATATTTCTGTTTTAATTTTTTTTATTCGTTTTTGTTTGCTCTGCTGACCTTGAGGCTCATGTTTAATCTTTTTTTGATCGTTTTGGTCATTTTTATTTGTGTTCATGATTCATTTGTTGATCTTTTGAGTGTACTTCACTGACGATCTGGTTCATTCTTTTGCTCATTTTGTAACTTTTGATTTTGCACGCAGCATTCACCTGATTAAATCAAAATAAAGTTCAGTCCTCATTTTTTGTACATCATATTATCTTTCACATTTAAAGAGCAAGACACATGGATTCGTTTTAAGTAACTGTCTAAAATTCTGTTTCAAATTGAGTTAAAAATGATCTTTAAAAGTATTAAACTGAAGCATATAATACCTGCTTTTTAAAGGGGTATAAATGTAAACTACATGTTTAAGGACAGAGATCACCACTCCCTGTAGCTGCAGCTGTTCAGAGCAGGTTGATGCTTTCACCCATTTGGCATTGAGAGGACAGCATGTATTAGTGTGTATGTATAGTGCCACCTATTGACATAAAATGATATTACAGTTAGAGTAGCATGATGATTCTGACAGATATAGGGTTGTAGACGGCCATCTAGTGGTGGAATAAGTCAAAGCAGAGTAAGTTGACCAAGTGCCCCATGTCCCAATAAGTCATAATGTTGATTACACTATGTAAAACAAATTTTATTCATGGGTAGTAAGGTTCATTTCCTGATTGTTTACATTGTAAAGGTATAGAAAATAGCGATTATTCCCTTCACGTTTTGTTTTTGTGACCTGGGTAATGAAACTTATAGATCCACATATTTACTATGTAAAAACAGGCAAATCTGCACAGTGTCATTACATAACATTTGAATAAAACAACATGTAGAGGTATTTGTACAGGTGTACAGGTATTTATTATTAATTTATACACAATGAACAAAATGTTTAGAAGGGAGTGTATTTCCAAGATTTGCAACTGCAATAATAATCTGTTTTCATATATCAACTTCCACATAGAATTCATGGATGAGAACAGGGAGAGGAAAAAAAAAAGAGGAACATCATGCAGACAGCAGGAGATGACCCCAAACGCCCAAAAAATTTTGAAAAATGCATACTGAATGGTGCATTGTGGTGCATTCTAGCAATGGAAAGGAACAACTTTCTGAATGCTTCACAAACTTGCATGCACAGGCTCCAAGCTATTTCTCTAGCAGATCCATCTTCTTCTGCATTATGAATGACTTGTCTGCAAATTATTTTTCTAGTGATTTTAGTTTATCTTTATCTCCTTGTGATGATGTTGATCTCCAGGTTCGTCTTTTTAATGAACATTGTGTGTCTATTCTGGACCAGGTTTGTCCGGTGAAATCCAGATTACCTCCTATTTCAACCTCCTGCCCGTGGATGAATGACAGTATTCGCTCTTTAAAGCGAACCTGCCGTAAGCTTGAGCGGTTGTGGAGATCAACAAAGTTACATGTTCATCCTCTTCATGTAAAGAATCTTTTAGTTTCTTTTAATATTTTAGTTTGAGATGTGAGAGCTGCCTAGTTCTCCAATCTGGTTGCAAAGAGCAGAGAAAATTCTAGGATGCTATTCAATACGATTAGTGGCGTTGTGACTCCTTCTCCTCCTGCTGTCCCAATTTCTTCAAATGATGATTGTGAGAAGTTCTTAAATTTCTTTGTCGATAAAGTTAATCAGGTCAGGGCCAATATTTTACCCTCATCTGGTTGTTCATTGTGTGTTCCTTCTCCAGCCCGACCAGTTATTTTAGAGAAATTTTTACCGGTTTCTTTATTTGATGTGACCAAATTAGTGCACTCTATGAAAGCTTCTTCTTGCTCCCTAGACATTATACCCACAACCTTGTTTAAAAATGTCTTTCAGTCTATTGGTCCCAGTGTACTATCAATTATTAACAAGTCATTGGTGTCTGGTCAGTTCCCTGTCTACTTCAAGAATGCTATTATCCATCCACTTCTTTAAAAATCCAATCTCGACCCATCCGTTCCTAACAGCTATAGGCCAATTTCAAAATTATCATTTTTGGCCAAGCTTCTGGAAAAAGTGGTTGCGAAACAGCTTTTAGCTGCACTTGATGTTCATAGCTTTCTGGATCATTTTCAGTCTGGTTTCCATAGAGCCCATTCCACTGAAACAGCTCTTCTCTGAGTTTCAAATGACATTTTAATGCACAGTGATGCAGGAGAGTGTTCTTTTTTGGTGATGTTGGACCTGACCTCTGACCTCTGCATTTGACACCGTTGATCACTTTATTTTACTTCATAGGTTAAGGCACTGGATGGGTATATCCGGGTCAGCACTGGCCTGGTTTTCTTTGTATCTGTCTCTAAGTGGCCACTTCTCACTTCAGGTCATCTTGTACTTCCCTTTCTTGTGGTGTCCCTCAAGGCTCCGTTTTAGGTCCACTGTTGTTTTTATTATATCTGCTTCCTCTCCGGCGCATTATGAGTACTTTTGAGGATGTTTCCTTTCACTGCTATGCAGATGATATCCAGCTTTACACTCTTTTAAGCCCCAAGACATCTCCAAGCTGCAGGAGCTGCTTAAGTGTATGGATTCCATTAAAAGTTGGATGGCATATTTTTATACGTTTTCATTCAGTTTTGAATTTCAGAATAAAATTTGTTTTTTTTTTTCTATTTATTTTCCTCAGGTTTGCCTTAATAAAGAATATACATGAAATGTTTTCATAATTTTGCATATTTTTGTTTATGTCCTTGTTCTGATCTTCATTTTGGGTTATTTATTGTTTAATTTTGTTCGTTTTCTTGATGTTGTCCATTCCATTGTTCATAATTCTCTTTTGTTGTTCATTTTAAATTGTTTTAATGTGTTACTTCCATTACTTGACGAAGCCACAGGAGCCACTGTAAATGTTCACTTGCAGCCTTATGCAGTATATCCTTCTCACTCACAGGTGTCACTGTGACAAGATAATTGGCATCATTATCGCTTCATCAGTGGACATAATGTTGCGGCTGATTAGTATGTCTATTAACAGTGTGAATAGTCTCAGAGATTCAAACCAAATCTGTGAAAATGCTTTATTCAGGGAAGACAAACAAGGCACTGCACATTGACACAGTATTCTGGTTCTGACAGCTGGGAAGCAATCCACTTGACTGAAATCAGAGGTCCCCAAACATGATTAGAGTTTTCATCATTTCATCATGGTGAAGTGCTGTGTAAAAATGTGAAGATTTTCATGGTCGCAGATCAGTAAACACTAGGATTGAATCCTGCTGCTTTTTTTTAGGCCTCAGCGAAGCGTAAGTATTTCTTTCCAGAAGGCAGCTCCTGAGTGGTCACACCGCTGGGGAAGAGGGAAGCAGCTTCAGCGTCAGAGAGCGAAGGGATGACCATGACTTTCTCACCAGGCTGAGACAAATGGAAGACAACAGTGAGTTTTAGAGACGAAATATATCATAACCGATTAATGAGCTCCAGTTAATATCGGTTTGCGTCCACTTGACTTATTACGGTCACTCCGTGTTCTTATAGTCCATGGAGATTTCTATTAGCGCATTAAAACAATATGGGAACTAGTTACAAAGCCTTCTTTATGTAACGAAATGTCAAAATTTCTGATTGTGAATTTAGTGATTATCTTCTCATCACCACGGTACTTGTTGTTTGGATCAGTTGTCAACCTTTACGATGTGAAGAGCCATTTTAGACAGAAAGTAAAAATATGTCAGTAAAGCCAGTCTGTTTCTAGCCTCTGGGGAGGACAGTGGAGGCCATGCTATGGAGAAACATGTGCCTTTAGTTTGATTTATCAGTTATGTGATAAGTTCAAAGTTATTTCTGTTTTTTGTATCTGTAACATGGCCATCACTGTAAATAAATTTCACCTGTTGGAGCTGAAGATGCCATCTCTAGTCCACTTGAGCTACTCTATCTTACAGAACCCTTTATGCACAACATGATATGTGATGCACATTTTAGCTACAATGTGTTTAAAAAATGTGTTTATTACTTTGGTAATATGTATTGATTTGTTTATTAACTTAATTTTCATTCATTTTGCTGATCTTTTTAATTTCTTGCTCATTTATTGGAATATTTTACTGATTCTTTGGTTCATTTTTGTGACATTGATGTTTGTTGTGATTCTTTTGGTTAGTTGTTAATTTTGTAGAATATTCATTATTTATTTTGTGTTCGCCGATTTTGATTTATTTACTTGATCATTGTGTTCATTTTTATTCATTTTCATTAAATTGATTGTTTTAGTCATTTTTATGATTTTTTTTTAATGCAGTGGAGTATTTTGTTCAGTTTTGTCTGAGTCATGTTCATTATTTTTTCTTATTTTTGTACAGTTCGCTGGTTTTGGTCATTTACTTGATTATATGGTTAGTTTTGAGGATGTTTTTGATTTTTGTTCATCATGTACTTAATTTTTTTCCTTCTTGTTGTTGATTTAGTGCTTATGTTACTTCTATTACTAGACAAAGCCCCAGGACGCACTGGGGAGGGGCTTAAGAGCCACATGTCGGTTTGGGCAGTCCCCTGATTTAGAGCAATATTTGTTGCGGATCTTGAGGAAAAAAGGGTTCAATGTGGGAAACAATGTTTACCCGAACAAGAAAGGAATTAACTTTATATAAAAAAAAAAAATTACAGCACCACTAAATGTAATGTAACTACAGTTACAAATGACATGCAGTGAGTTTGCTTATGTTTGAGCTGGCGGTGGCACAAAACACACGTGACCACCTCATAATTCTCCCAAGAAACACTAAGAAAATACATCCATCAGCTCCGAGTAGAACTCTTTACCTTCCAGTCCACAGGTGTGGCGACCTTCTTCTGTGCAGTGAGCTGCAGAGAATCAATGACACGCAGCAGCTCATCAAAGTTTCTTCCCGTGGTGGCAGGGTAAAGGATGGACAGCTTCAGCTTCTTGTCAGGGCCGATCACAAAGACCTGAAGTAGATTATATGCTCAAGATTTAAAATATGCGTACATATGTTATCTCGTTCATTTGAGACTTTTAAGTTATCTTTATTATCATATACAGAGTACATGCAGTACGAACATAGACAAAATTGATTATATGCATTTGACAAATCCTTGAGGGGCCATAACAGCCAACATGCAGCACTGAAAGGCGGTGGTGGAGATGACATGTAGTTTTTTCCAACTTCCCCAGTAATATCGCCTCCTTCTGGTCACAAGCTCGCTTCTCTAATCTCTAGCCCACCACTGCTTCTTTATTGTATTGTATGTAGCCAATTAACAATGTAACGTGAAGAATTTATGCAGATTTATCTGCAAAAACAAACATTTGGAATTGTTTTCCATTAGTGCATGAAACTAATCATGGATTGGATTTATACAGCACTTTTCTGGGCACTCAAAAACTCTTTCCATTGATTCCATTATTCAGTCATTCCACATTCACACACTAGTGGTGAGAAGCTACATCTGTAACCACAACTGTCCTGGGGCAGACTGATGGAAACGTGGCTGCCAATATGTGCCAACGGCCTCTGGGACCACCACCAGACATTCATTCATTCACATTCATTCAAGGCAAGGTGGGTGAAGTGTCTTGGCCAAGGACATGATGACAATGACTAGGACGTAGAGGGGTTCAAACCGCCAACCTTCTGGTTGACCTGCTTTAACTCCTGAGCCACTGTCACTCAAACTAGAATAAGCGAGCTTAGAATGAAACCTTTCTATGCACAAAGGGAACAGGTCCTCTTCTGCTGAGTGTGCCATGGTTACAGCGTATGACAGAATGAACAAACTGAACCCTGTCTGTCTCATATAGCCAGAATAACATGGACTTTCTTAGTGGTGTGTAAGCACTGGAAATAGGCACCTGGCACCATCCACAATCATTCTGGAACAGGGGTAAAAACTCTCTCTGTCTTTGGTTAGTCTGTCTTACTTCAAACATTCACACTCATAGGCTACGGTCTTTGACAATGTCACTGCAAAACAGTGGAGAACAGAGCACATGGAGAAATAAACTGTAGCATTAAACGGACTAAGTCGCTACTGAAGAAAACTGTTTGGTTGCTCTTTCTTTATGCAGTACAGTGTATTCCGATGATTACAATCTGCAGCTTCACCACTAGATACAACTAAATCCTACACAATGCAACTTTCTTCAACAGTGTGGCAGAAAGCAATAATTCTGCTCCGAGTTCACAGCCAGGCGCCAAGGTTCACCAGAATGAGGATCAGGATACTATCTACTGGCCTTGGATTGCAATCATTTACTCCTTGTCCAGCAAAATGGTGAGCTAACAGGCCATTCATGTGTGCTCTGTGTGGGAGAAATGTGTGCAAAAGGTGATCGTATCTCTTACACAGCGAGCGGTGAGTGGCATCCCATCCTTGTCCCTCTCATCAGGGTCCAGCATGCCCAGCTGAACAGACAGTTCTCTCTTGTCATCAGCAATGATAGGAAAAGGCAGAGGGCTCCCAGCGGTGTTATTAAATGCCATCACATCCTGTACAGGAGAGAATATAGTGTTTAAGATGCATTTAAAGACAGTAATCCAATCTGATATCAGCTCTGCAAGCATCTGCTCTAGAAAGGCAAAAATCCGGCAGAGGTTCAGTGCATGTGGCTATACGTCAGTTAAAAGTTTGGACACACCTTCTCCTTTCAGTGTTTTTTCTTCACTTTTGTTATTTTGAACACTGTACATCAATACTGTAGACATCCAAACTGTGAAATAACACATATGGAATCATGCAGTAACGAAAATAACAGCAGAACATGTTTTACATTTTAGATTGTCTTGCCTTTTTAATTTGTCTTAGAACATCAGTTGTCTTGTGCAAAGGAAGGGTTGGTACAGAGTCACTAGCCCTATTACTGCTACTACAATGACTGTACAAATCCATATTATGGCCAGAAACATTCAGTTAAGTAAAGAGAAAACACAGTCAATCATTTCTTTTAGAAATGAAGGCCAGTCCAGCTGACCTTTGAATGTGTGTCCAAGTGCTGTCATCAAAATCACTGACATGACGGTTTAACTTCCAGAAACTATCATCTCCCACTTCCAGACCAGAAACAGGAGATATTGGTCGGAAAACTGAAAACCACAAATGGTCATCATCACCACCACCACTTTTTTGTTTACTACATATTCCCATGCATGCTCTTTCAGTTTGGATGCCTTCAGCATTAATGCACAATGCTGAAAGTGATACAACTAAAGACAAATCACTGAAGGAAAAGGTGTGCCCAAACATTTGACTGGTAGTGTGCGCGTGCATGAGAACCTTGCTCCAGTTGCTGTGATCCTCAACACTGTCAATGGACAGGGCGATCATCTTCACGCCTCGCTTCTCAAACTCATCGGTGAGCCTGGCGGCGCGGGCCAACTCGGTGGTGCAGACCGGAGTGAAGTCCCTGGGGTGGGAGAACAGAATGCCCCACCTGCAGAGAGCGAACACAGGCTGTAATCGTCATGAAACAATGCTTCCATCATGAAACAATGCTTCCATTTTATTCCATTTTATTAGAGTATTTAATTTGATTCACGTTGTTACTTAAATGACTTACACAATGTTTTGAAGTTTAATTTTGTTGATTACAAACTCAAATGATCTCATTCTATTCATTTAAGTTTAGTGTCACTTTCACATTAAATCAAAAATAAACACAATATACAAAGTAGCTGAAAACTAAAAAGTAACTGAACTGGAAAAATCTAATAGTACAGGAGTGTTTGTCTTTTTCTCTTGGAATTTTTGACATTATCTCGTACCTTTTACATTTACTGTTGTAGAGTTATGGCTTTGTCTTTTTTTTTCTTCTGACTAATGCATTGTTGTTTTTCTGCAGTTTTCATATTTTGTTTTTCATTTTCCACTTGTCTCTTATAATATAAAACCACAAAAAAACCTGCAGACTTCTTCAACTTTGACTCAGAAATAAAAATGAACATTTACTACAATCATCGACTGCAATAAAATTGTTTATTGAGATAATACTATGGCCATATTTACCAGCTCCACCCTCATTTATTGCATTTTAGAGCTAAGTTTGCTCAAAGTTGAGAAATTTTATGAACTGGTCATTTTGCAACCTTCCAACCTTTGAGACGCCACATAAAATCCAACTAAAGGTCAATTCTGTGTAAAGGGGAGATTTTTCACGTATTCTCTTACATCATTTGAGTTTTCTGTGTTATTCTGTGCCTTGCGCTATTAGTATGAGATTTTCAGTTGAGGACTTTATACAAGTATAAAAAGTAGAAAATACTAATGGAGGCAGCTGCAGTGGGAGACAAAAGATAGAAGAAATTTCTCAAAAAAAAGCAGAGAATATAAAGTTTCAACGGAGGAAATTCCGGCCACATAGTGATGCAACAAGTGTCTGGGAATCTGCAATGTATAAAACCCAGCTGTGTCCCACTGGGAACGGTGAGTCCATTTGAAAAACAGGAGGGAGAATGTGGGAATAACATATGGTTTCTTACACAACATCAGTGGGAGCGCCAACAACTCATAACACTGGGAACACTGCTGAAGGTTAAAATACCTCAGGATCACATGACTTCTTCTTCCTCGATGCTTTGAGTACTTTTTGGCACCAGTGCGGTCACATGGGGTGAGGGGAACAGAAATGCTGGCTCCTCAGAGGCAAACTAATCAGCTGATTATGGAGTGACCAGAAACCCTGATTATACTGGGACAATCCATATTTGTTCAAGTATTTGTTGAGCAGGAGATTCTCGGAGGAATGTGTGCAGAGCGTTGTGTTACTTTGAAAATAAGAAAAAAAACTGCTGCTCGCTTTAGTTACAACTTACTACTCTATTCTTCTGTCCAAAGTCACACCATTAAGCTATGTGAAACAAGCTCCAAAGGCCTGGTTACTGTGCACTAGAGCATGCAACAAACGCAACCGACTGTTGCTAAAAAACAAAGATGGAGCATTGAGAACAAGGACACATTCTTGACAGATGATTGCCTCTCAAAATCTAGAATTCATTCCCAGCGAGGAAACAAGGAAGTTCTAATGTAATCGCCAGCAGTGCACCGTGTCCTCCCACTGAAAACATGAACGCCAGATTCTGAAACATGTCAACGGCTCACAGCTGTGTGATGAACGACTCTAAAGATTCTGTGGAGAAAAGGTTATTAGTTTTAGAAAATGATTGAACGAGGCTCCACCGGTGAACACCACAGAGAATCATAAACTGAATCTATTCATAAGGTTCACAAATCAGAATGTGTCATATACTCTGTTTCACTAGAATTTATTTAAAATTGATTCACTTAATTTGATGATTTTTTTTGTTCATGTTTGTTAGTTACGTTGTTCATTTTTGTTGATTTACTTAATTGTGTTTTTTAATAAACTAATAATAATAATAACTGTATAAGGCTCTACCAATGGTCATCACTGGAGAATCAAACTTCACAAGGCTTGCAAATCAGGTTCCACGTCCATGTGTCATAATCTGTTTCACTAGAAATGATCATTTTGTCCATTTTTGCTCATTTTAATTATTTTTTGTTCAGAGTTGGTGGTTACATTGTTCATTTTTGTTGATTTACTTAATACTTTTGTTGATTCTTGCTCATTTTGATGAGTTTTTTTGTTGACTTGCTTAATCATTTTAGCTCATTTTGATTTTTTTTTTTCCATTTTTGCTCGTTCTTGTTTTCCTAAATTATTTTTGCTCTCAAATCAGGCTCTGTTCATCTTAGCCACACGCTTCATCCCTCTTTTTATTACAAATATTACATCATCTTCACAAATTTGCAGGTCATTGTTGCATAACCCTGTTACGTGCCAGGACATGTCACATCAGGATCAGCGTTAAACCTTAGATCCACTCATGTTTTATTAAGTGCAGAATAATTAATGTTCTCTCTGATCAGGTGACCGGCTCATCAGTTACACAGTTTGAATGAGCTAATACTGTATTTAAAAACTCAAACATATTGCTACCGGTGCGCACTTACGAGCTTCCCAGGAACTCGTGGAACTTGATTCTGCCGATGGTGGTGTCGGCCTCGAAGTTGGGGAACTGATCTCCCAGCAGAATCCCAGGCATGTTCAGTTCCTCTGTGCAGGAAACGAGCAGCAAGAAGGACGAGGATCCGAGGAAGAGAACGAACTCGAACTGTGATCAGCACCGCATGAATGGACCTGAAAAAAGGGGCGGTGCTACGGGCCGCACGTACGAATCTGACCAATCAGAAACGTAGCGTAGGTCGTAAGACTTTTTTTTAAACACACAACTTTATTAGAGGGACAATGCAGGACCAGGCAACCGTTCCAGTCTCATATTCAGACAGAAAGCAAAACTACATACTGTATACGTGAAGAGCCACAAGGAATATTTTAAGTGTTTATGTATTTCGTTGTGGCGACCCCTGAGGGGAGCAGCCGAAAGGAGAAGAAGAAGAAGATGTATCACATGACATATGACACACATTTTAGCTGCAACGTGCTAAAAATATACTATTTATCATTATTTTCATGCTTATTATCTGATTTTGTTTATTAACTTCTTAGTTTTCATGTATTTTGTTGATCATTTTGTATTTTTTGTTCATTTAATGGCTCATTTTGTACATTATTCTAAATTTGATTGGTTATTTTGGTAATTTTTGATCATTTTTGTTCATTTATCTGATTATTCAGCATAGTTTTTGTTCATTTTACTAATTTTAAGACAATTTTGTTTGTTCTTTTGGTCTTTGTTTATTTTGTTCATTTATTGGTTCTTGTTTATTTAGTTGACTATTTTGTTTTTTTTTCTATTAACTTTCATCAAGCTGATTTATTAGTTTAGTCATGTTTGTAAACTGTTGTCTAAATATTGAAAAAAATGACTGATTATTAAAAATTAAATTTCTTAGATGCATTTGAGAATAATTTTAATTGAGTGGACATTCACTACGTGTGCTATTTCTAGTAAAACTCTATTTCCCATGATCCTTTGGAATAAGAACAACAAAGATGGCGATACAGCTCAGAGTGCCTGGACGTGATGTGAATAGTCAAACGTACGGCAGATGAGCTGAGAAAACGACATTCCGCATAGCACTGCAGAAAAACTACCGGGGGACCAAACTCCGTCACAGTGACCCATCCTCGCCGGTACATTAGCAGACAGCATGCCGTCTCCTAAAGCCAAGAACCCGGCTCGCAGTGGCGGAAGCCCTGTGCTCGGCAGCTCCAACGGCCGCTACGAGTTCATGTCCCTGACGAAGCCGCTGAACCGGTCTTCACCGTCGCACCTGCTCCAGCGCCAGGGCTCCGACCCGACCACCTCCCGGCTCCGGGCGTCGGACAGCCCCACTCGTCGCAGAGGCTCCAGCTCCTCCACGGGCTCAGCGAGTGGCCAGGGGCTGTCAGAGGAGGACGGTATACGGCTCAACCCCTCCCTTATCCGCGTCGCGCTCAGTTCCCTGCTGGCCATCGACTTGTGGATGTCCAAGCGGCTGGGGGTGTGCGCCTGCGAGGACTCGTCCTGGGGCAGCGTCCGGCCCTTGATGAAACTCATAGAGATATCAGGACATGGCATCCCGTGGCTGGCTGGTACTGTCTACTGTCTGTATAAGAGTGACAGCGCTGCAGGACAGGAGGTCATGCTCAACCTCTTAATGGGTAAAATACCTTTTTTAGTTGTCACTCTGTCTCCCTCTAGCTCTGCTTCACACACAGACACACACAGTCAGGTTTCTGGCAGCACTGAGGTGGGTTTCTGCACTCACAGCCCACCCAGCTTCTCCTTTTTTTGGCCTTGCACATCTCTAATATCTGAGCTGTAAACAGAGGTGGGTAGTACTCAAGTACATTTACTCCTTTACATGTTCTTGATTGCTTTTTCACACAAAATGTACACAGAGCAAGGGATCACATCTTGTCTGAAGATGGGGGGGAGGGGGTGTGAAATAAAAATATAATCAGTTACATTTAAAAAGAGGAGCAAAATAATGAAACAAATATTCAAAATGAATAAACTAAGCAACTGTAAGCAAAAGAAGCCAGAATCAACATATACTGTATAATCACAATTGCACCAAAACAAAAAATGAAAAAAAAATACAAGAATAGAAGGAAAAGTAGGGACATTAACAAAATAGAACAAAGTAGTCAAATAAATTCTCAAATTAATACATATGAATGAACTAAATAAGCAACAAAAAAAAAACCTAATTAACAATATAAATAACAAGTCAACAAAATAAATGTCAATATGAGCAAAAATGATCAAAATAATCCAAAAGGTTAAAAACGGAACAAAAGACAAATTAAGCAACAAAATAATTAAAAATAAACAAATTGAAGAACAACGGTTTTAAAAAATTAACAAAAAATAATCACGGAAATAAAACAAAAATGACAAAAATTCGTGTTTGAAGGCATGATGTTAGGTTGTAATAAATTCCATGTAATGAAGTTACTCACTACTTGAGTTGTTTTCTTTGACACTTTTTTACTCAAGCTCTTGTTTTTATGAGTACGTCTACTTCCACTGGAGCCATTATAATTATATAGTAGCAGTACTTTTATGAGTACTATTTCTGTTTACTCTACACACCACTGGCTGTAGAACAGGTGATCCCACCTCTGATCATATGGCTGTATACTAGAGCTGGTCAGTATGGATAAAACATCTGTCAATTTGGATAATTATTGCCATAATTGTCAAATTTGAATGGGTAAAGTTTACAGGCTCACTCTGGTTCTGAGTTAGAGCTGAAGAAAGAGATTTATGGTTAAATTGTTTCAATGGAAGAAGACAAAAACAATTCAAAATATGCATAAATAAGTTACAAAATTATAGGGTGAGAAATCTACCACCACACACAAAAATAGGTTTGAAGTCTTCTGTTTCTTTATTTAAGCTGTGCACAGGGAAAACTCTTACACCAGGCAGGGTATGTGAGTGAGAGCTCTGTGTAACAAAGAAAAGCTGGAGTATTTAAGCATCTTGCAGACGTCACATTCCTTAGCAATGGTCAACAAAGCCTCTGTTATGACAAGGGAGACAGTCTTCAACTATTGCATCTCCTCTTTGGTTCTTTAGCTGGTGGTAATGTTTAACACAAGCTGCATACTGTAGGTGAGCACGCAGATAAGGAATTAGGACAAGGTTGTCTGAGTACAGAGCTCAGTGAGTGCCCTCTATTCAGGACCCCCAATTAAACACTGTAAAGGTGCAATGAGACACAGGCTGTTAAAGATACAGAAAACAAAAATGTGTGACACAAAAATAGTGTGACAGCGTGGTGATAAAAAGTTAAAGGGAAGGAACATCAAACTCAAAAATCATAAAGTTAAATATAACTTTAAAGTGAATAGCTTCATTACATTATGTAACAAATGTTGATAATAAGCCCTAGTTAAACTTGAGTACCTAGGTCTGAAACTTTGTTTCAGTAAGCTAGTCTCTGGGTTACCAGCGAGTCAGGGAGCCCATTTACATGACCAAAGCAGAAATGCCATAACAGGAAACCGCGGTTTACATGTTTCAATCTACCATCAGATTTCTTTTGGAATGCGTATGTACGTAGTGACGTTAGACTCATCACTTCATGTTCTTTCCAAAACATTCTGTATTTCTTAGCATGGAGGAGATGCAGGATGTTGAGGATTTTCATTTTATTTAACATGAAATTTGTGTCTTCTTCACTCCAAAGGTCGCTCTTTACTCTTTCCTCTGCTGCACGCTTTGTTTATTGTGTTTTTCTTCCGTTCACGTTGTGAATACGTCACCTCTATTTTCTACGATTTTTTTTTTTTCTACACATGTACAGATGTGGAAGAACGATAGATATCTGATTACTGGGTATACATGCACTACCATGTCGGAGTATTGGGGGGAAATCCAAGTGTGATGATCCGATTTCTCAAAATCAGATAACTTCCGTTATCGGATAACGCCTGTCAGATTACGCTGTTTACATGGTCACTTCATAATCTGATAAATCCGGAAATCCGATAATGATCGGAGTTCTCCTGTGCATGTAAATGAGCTCACTGTCTGTGTTCCTGCAATAGATTTAGAGTAAATACTGAAGTTCACAACATATTGGTTCAAAATCAAGTGTCATTATAGTTTAATATGTTACTAATCATATGTTGCCCATTTTGATTACATTTTCAACTAGGAATGGCATGTTATGTAACTCTGCATATCACATGAAACAGTAATGCAGTTTTTGGGTATCCGGGTTATGAGACGCATTGTGTATCGAATTTCCATTGACTTTTTTTTCTTTTTTGGGAAATTTCACTTATTTCATGTTAAACTACCTAAAATTACCTACAGAGATATGCAATGTACATAAATATAAGTTTATTAGTTCCGGAGACATAGGTGTCTGAATATGAAATGGTATCCGGGTTACCTTCTTGATTTGTCCCTAAAATTGACTGAAAGGCACATCAAGATATAAATAAACCTGGAGTCTCTGATTTGTGATTCACTGCTTATTTTTATTTTTTATTTAATGCTGCCATTTGGAGCATGAAATAAAAATTACTGCCATGTCTACAATTTTGAGATTTTGTTTAGCAACAGACACACTGAAAGTATTTTGACAGTAAACAAAAAATGTAAAACAAAATGTATGTAGTGATAAATCTAACTATCAACATGTAAAAAGAAATCACAATACCATTTGTTTTATTGCCTAACTCTTTATATACCCATTTACCTGTGGTGGATGAAGTATTCCGATTCTCTACTAAAGTAAAAGTACTCTTTAAATACTCTTTTATGTAACTGCTGCATTAAAGTGTCTGTTACATTATTGATGCATTTTTAGGTTGAACTGGTATGAATTGTTTTATGTACAGCACTACATCATATTGTATAAGCTTGTTGTATATTTGTAGCATCCATACAAAGCCAACTTTTCACAAGTTCAGAAAAACAGCCTTGTTTTTCAGCTTTGTGATGATGCATTTTCCAGCTAATGCAAAAGGGCTTTATAGCATTTATGTAGAATTAAAACTGAGGGGAGGTGTAAAGGAACACTTGGTCCTGCAGATTATCACAAACACATCCTCAAAAATCTAATCTAAGTAAATTCAGCAGTCATACAAATGCAGCCGGGTGAGAAGTACACCATTTTCCAGGTACAGTACCTCAAATTTTACTTAAATGTAATAGCTGAGTAATTAGTGTGTATAATCAAATGTGTATAATCTGTGCTTTAATATCTCCATCTCATGCACTTGGAACTAACTGGCCAATGTGTGAGTTTATCTGATTCATAAATTAGCATCTACTGATTGTTAAATATACAGCATGCTGTACTTTAAGTCGGCGAGTCTTTACTTATATCTGTGCCACCAGAGGGCATCATTCAGCCAACTTTGTTCATTAGGGCCAGGTCAAGATCAGTGAGTTCAGAGGAAAACAAAACAAATCAGATTTGAGTTAGAGCTGTGTGATGTAGCCAAAAATTGTTATCTTAAATTTTATAGAACGTTATGGACAATTCAAACTATGCAAACTAAAGAAAAAAAAATCATAATTCACTATAAAAAAAAAAAGCAGCACTTGAAATTGTTTAATGTACACATGCAAGATCGGAATGAGCTATGATTTTGATTTTGCATTTATTATTTGCTATTTTCATAGCAGGAAAAAAGTAAATTAATTTGATACATGGCCCAGACCTAAACTGAATGAGTGATCACTGAAAAGCTTTAGGGTTAAAAAAAAACTAATTGGAGATATATGAGCATTTTACTGTTTTACTTTATTTTATTTAGCTCTTAATGTGCTTTGTGGTTAAAAGGCAGCAGATGGTTTTGTCTGTATGTGCATTACAGAGTTACAGTTGGTATTTGAGGTGTTCTGGACAAAGCAAAGGGAGGTACGTTTATGTACGTTTCAGACGTCCCCTGTCTGTGCAGGTTACCAGATGTCTTGTGTCAAGAAGCATGGGAGCATCTTTTCCAGAAACTATGTTTGTACCGGTTTGAACTTCCATAAGCAAATAATTTTGTCACGCATGTTCAAATTTGACAAATTACTCTCTTAAAATTTGACAAATTACTCTCCTAGGAGTCAAAGTCAAACGTCAAAGACTGCTTTGACTCCTACGCTTTATTCAGTGGTGTGCAGAGTACATGGAAACAGTAATGAAGTAAAAGAATTGTTACTTTATAATTACAATGAGTCAAGTAGAAATACTCATAACAATAAATACTTGAGTAATTGTAAAAGGAACATGCCATAAAAAGACTGCTCAAGTAGGGACTAACTTCATAATGTTGAATTTATTGTAGCCTCATGTTGTGTTCTATCAGGTTATTTGTCTACGGGTAAGAACAATGTAAAGGTCACATTAGCGGTTGTTAATCCAGTGTCACATCCAAATTCTGTCAAATATCACAATACCTTATCTTAGACACTGCTCAAGATTTGCTTATTGCAAGCTTTGTTGCTTAATTTGTTCATTTTTGTTGATTTAGTCATCTCGCCATTTTTGCACATTTTCGTCTTCATTTAGTTCACCTTGTTCACGTTTCTTGTTTTTTTTTTGTTCATTTATTTATTTACTACTATTTATTACTTTGATAATTTTTGCTCATTTTGTTGCTTATCTTGTGGAAGTAGTTTGATTTTGTTGGTTATTTTGTTCATTTTTGTTAATTAATCATGTTCATTTTTAATAATTTAAATTTTTTCATGTTGCTACTGTTCATTGAGATGGAGTCCATTGTAACTGAGCAGTACAGTTACTTTCTCCATCACAAATATAACTGAGTAAGAGCAAAAAGTATGGAGTAATAGACAAAAAAAATCATTTTCTTGGTTATTTTGTTTATTTAATTTGTTCATTTTATCATCCTCCGGCAAGGCCAACAGGTCCATCCGTCCCAACATTTCTACTTATATCTCTGCAACCCCTAGGCCTAGAGTGACCAAACTTTACCTTTGGGTACTTTTCTTGGGGCGAAGGGGGAACCTTGATCTAATTTCCATACTTAATTAGGTCATAGGGTCATTTGGTGACCCAACCACCTTTTGGGCTCTAGAAACCCAACCTGTAGAGCTTGGGCTCTGAATTTTATATGTATCTACTAGGTACTGGGAGACGACCTCTAGTATACCACATGACCTGACCTTGACCTCGACCTTGAAGATCGGTAGCGTCTGCAAAGTTATGTGATCCACATATTATTGACACATATTTCCTGTGACCATTTTCCTTTCTTCATCAGCACCCTCTCAGCCCAGAGTGAATTTCTGAATTTTTGTTCGATGTACATATTTTGTAAATTGTAAGCCCTTTGGCAGGGGATTTGCCGATTCACGGCTTTCTTGTTGAATTTGGGCTTATTTTGTTCATTTCTGGTCATTTCTGTGATTATTTTGTTCCTTCACAGACTTGATGTATAGATATTAGATATAATATATTAACATATTGTAGATGCTTCACTTTTCAGTCTGAGTTGGATTATTATTTTTTTTAATAGCTGAATTTTCAAATGTTTCCATGTTTAAGTGAGATTCAGGCCACTTTTCACTTCTTGTATTTATTTCAGGACCTGAAAAAAATCCAGATATCCTCAATCCTCTAAGGATCATAAACACTAATATTTTTATGTTTTCCTAAAGCACATTCAGACATTTCAAGATCTTTATGTTTTGTTTTTTTTTTTATCTGTTAGTCTGTGTCATAGGTCTGTGTGCATAATAATTACAGGTAAAAAAAAGTTTTCAGAAAATACACAAAGAGAACATGATGATAAAGAGGGACAAACTTTTTCTTGCACTGTGAGATGAGAATGCTGGGAGTGAAAAAATGTAATCTGGAATGACAATAAAAGTGCTTGAACTTATTTAACTTTTCTGATGTCACTTCCTTTCACATGACTACGTGACGTAAAATTGCTCCTTAATGTCCATTATCCCGAAGGACATCAGCCAAAATCCCAATGCTGTGACAAAAGTATTAGACACATCAAAGTTAAATGAAGTGCACTATACTCACAATATGTTTATAAATCCATGAAACCCTCCCACCCGCTGAGAATACAGAAGTAATTCCTTGGTGTTGTTAACAGTGACAAGTATCTGTAATGTGACTCTGTGACATGAATATAAAGACATGGTCTTCATTGCCCTTCCATTGAATATGTTTGTTTGTTCCTCTCAGGGCTGCTGTTGGACCTGATCCTCGTTGCCATCGTTAAGGCAGTGGTGCGCCGCCGTCGGCCTGCGCATAATCGTATGGACATGTTTGCCACCTTTTCTGTGGACCGCTACTCCTTCCCATCAGGCCATGCCACCCGTGCTGCCATGTGTGGGCGCTTCCTGCTGGCTCACCTGGTGCTAGCTGCCCCGTTGAGGGTTCTGGTGCTGCTGTGGGTCGGCCTGGTGGGCCTCAGCCGAGTGATGCTGGGCCGACACAATGTGACTGATGTGTTGTTTGGGTTCTGGATGGGCTACTGCCAGTACAACCTTGTGGAGATGCTGTGGCTCTCACCACAGACCCTGCAGGGGCTGCTGGGACAATTAGCTTAACACTTCAGGCTGGAAAATTAGGTGATCAAAGTTTAAATATTGATTGTAGGAATGCCAGTGCACAATTTGTCTTCATGACAAATACAAGACAAATCCACAAGAGAAGAGAGCCCTAACACACCAGATCTTTGTTTCTTTTATGGTATTGATATGGTAAGATGCTGCATGTACTGTAAATACTGAATTTTAATCAAAATATACCAGACAAAAATAGATTTGTGCAGCTCGCATAACACAGCCACCTCAATCATTCATCCACCTTGGACACTAAAATTATTTACACGTGCGTTATGTAGATAAAGTTACAGCAGCGCATTGCATTTACTGGAAAAAAAAATTAACCTCCGTATCTCCGTAACTGATTGTTTCTTGTAATTATGAAAAAAGGTCTTGGAATTATGTGATACATTATTTTGTAATTATGAGAAAAGTTAAGGCGCTTCCTCCTATTCCTTCGATGCTACTGATAGTAGGGAATATGGTGCTGTCAGATTTAATCTCTTTCTCAGCCTGCGGCATTGGGAAATACATAGTGATGTTTGTTAGTGAAGATGGCATTAATATTAGTATCTAACCAGTAGTGTAGTGTTGAGTATACACAGGTATACAGCATATACCCACATATCTTCTGTCAGCTCTGTGTATACCTACTTCTCCATCCACTCTGATGCACTGGTCCCATATACCCAGTCATATGCTGCGCGTCAAGTTTATTTCTGTTTTTCCAAATTGTTTGTGCCCAGTGCACAAGCCTTTTGACATATAGCTATAGCACGATTTCCTATAGCTGTCATTAAGGACACGTTGTAACAGGCACCATGTGCTCAGTGCCTGAGCTCAGTGGAATTATCTGGTTCTTCAGCCACAAGTCGCTGTGGACGCTCACATATATTTGTGTAGATTGTGTGTGTGCAGGATACAAGAGTGGCTCAGTGTTCTGAGATGAGTGGACTGAAAAAGAAACATTTAATCAATGACCTCTGTGTGGACATTGGACAAACATATATGAAGGAAGGAAATACAAGTCTGCACCCTAAGAATTTCTTCCTAAAATGAAGCAATAATAATAATAGAAAATTTATAGTCAACTCAGTGCTCTGGTGTCACCATGAATTCTGCTGTGCACTCGGCTCCTAATCCGTCCTGCTCTCACCTGAGGACGCCAGCGTCACAGTTTGACAGGTAACCCCAGACTCCACATCAGTCAGTTCACTCCTGTACACTCCCAGTGTTCTCTCATTTCACAGTCCAACAAAAAGTTAATGCGCATGAAATACAGGGTGTCCATAAAGTCAGTTTACCATTTAAAAAAATTATTACAAAGGCTACTGTTGAGATATGTTAATCAGATTTGTTCTATTGTACTCAGTGGTTATCAAAGTTTTTAATCACATTTGAATGTGCAATCAAATCACTGGTCCATTTCTCTCCAACGAGACATCAGTTACCAAATGTTTACCTTGACCTTTTGACCATACCTAGATGATCTTCAACCAAATTTCATTTTCCAGCAAGGTGGTGCAGCGCCACATTGGGGTCTGCATGTTTGTGAGTTCCTCAATCAAACATTTCCAGACCGGTGGATGGGAAGGGATGGACCAATTTCTTGGCCACCTCGTTCACCAGATGTCACTCCTCTGGACTTCTTTCTTTGGGTTTATGTTAAAGATGTTGTGTATTGGACAAAGATTCGGGACATTACTGACCTAAAGCAAAAGATTATTGATGCCACTCCCACCACTGATGAAGCTGTGCTACAGAGAACATGGCAAGAAATTGAGTGCCGTGATGTGATTCGTGCAACTCCTGCTGCCCACATAGAGGTGTATTAATGAGGTAAAAAAAAAAAATTCTATATCTAATATCTAATTCTCATTTTACAATAATTTGCACGTATTTATCTTTTTATTTGCTTTTATAATAAAATTGCAAAATAGTAGAGATTTTATGCACACCCTATATATCAGAAACGGCATACAACAGAAATGTGTCTAATTCCATACTTTCTGTATACTGTACCGCAAAAACAGTGGTTAGTTACATAACTGAGCGGCAATAAAATCACCACAGACTTATCTCATAATCACAAGATCTGTAAGTCATAATTATGAGATAGTGGGTCTTATATTTTGTGTTTGATGAATGCAATGCACATCCATAATAAAACATTTATCTGCTTTCTATGTAATTGGCACACACAAATTAATGCAAAATTAATTAGATAATACACAAAAAATCCTTAATGATGCATATGTAATCAGCAGTAGGAAAGGGTATTCCTCTTTCCTCTTACTTTTTCTTTAAAAGTTTGTATCATTCTGTTATTTTATTATACTGTTCTCATTAGTTTAATCAATTTAATTAAGCACAGTTAATTTACCCAGTCAGGACTAGATTTGTGTTCACTTCCAGCTCCCAGAGCTTTTTCTTATATCTGGTACAATCTGACAGTACAGTGTTACAAGTATAAACCTTAATGCCCATATACACAAATTTATTTCACTATACCATTCTAATCCACATGGCCACTGTTTCACTCATAATCACCCAAATCATATTGTTGATCAACTGTGATGGATTATATCTGTGATTTTCTCTTTATCAAGCCATATTTCACTTGCTAAATATTTTTATTATAAGTATGTTCTCTCTTCTCTGATGTGTCTCAAAGTCTTGCTTTTATCGAAAGCTTATTTATTAAACGAATTAGACCCAATAAGGGGGCTAAGGACTTAAATATAATTTTTTAGCTTATTGCAAAATACGTGTGTGGCGTCCTCTTCTCTATAAATATGTGTCGAGTTTAGATGTTTTAAGAGGGCTGGACCTGATTCAGGCACTAGGCACAGTGAATGGTTGCCAGTAGGCGGAAGGAGGGTGACGTACTGAGAGGACGAGTAAAAGTGGTAGAGTGGCATTATCTCTATCTTACTTATTGTGGTAATCAGAAATGCACTCTCATTTGGTCGGTTACAAAACATATACAAGTTCCTCGTGAACACAGTATGAACACAATCGATACATAGGTTCAAATTTGCTGTCACATGCGGTGTATAAATGAAAGACAGAATAGTTCTTGTAACTAAATTACACATTCATCATCAAAGTGAAAGAATTCGTGTGACGGCGTGTTTGGATGTGTTTTTGAGCTGTGGACGTATGTCAACTTAGTAAAAAGTTCAGATGAAGACACAGCTCAGAGGGAACAAGTTTGAACATAGACGGATGTTTTAAATACATCGCACGTTTACACTTGTGTTATGATTAAGAACATGCATTTTTCTGACCTTGCAGGATTCAGTACGAGCAGTATCATTTACTCTTATGATCACACTTGCAAGGATTTTAGGTTTAAATACAGTAAATGCACAAGGAATAACAGGTAGTGAAGATATATTGACTTTAACGCTGCACACTGTGAACCCACTTCTATCGAATCACGCACTGCACATAGAGTTATTTGCCATTTTGAAAGAGCCAGGTCACGATCCATCAGTGACTTGGTAGCATGCAGTTTTGTTGACCTAGAGTTCGGGTGCATGAGGGCGTCTCTGCTGTGTAATTTGTTGTGTAATGACCTTGTGGACGCTGACACTTTATCAAAGATCAGAATTGGAAGTTTTTCTAACTTGCTACATGTTCAGAAACAATGCATGTACAGTAGAGGGGTGCCTTGAGACATTCACCATATTGTCAAATTTTTAAACTTTTATTTACGCAGGAAGCTTCTTGGGCAATGGCAATAAATGTCTTTTTTTGAGGGAGACCTGACCAAATATTCGATATATTGGATAAATGTTGGATACATTTAAAGTTAATTGTCTATTTTTGTACAATGTGATCAATTGTTCACTCATTCTTGGAGATTCATGGAGGCAATAATCTCTGAAGTGAATAACAGCCATGTGTTATGACTCATCCCACTATTAATGTAGGATTCTCATGGATCTGCTGAAATGGTCTGTAAATGATTTGTCACAGATCTGCGTCATGTTAGGGTACATGTAGAGTCACTATCAGTGAATGAGTTCATCCTTCCTTTCTGTCACCATTTGATTCTCTCAGTGTAGACACAATCAAAGTCATGACATAGAGCTGGGGGGGGGGGTGTTCCATCATACAAGCTCAAGGACAATCCAGGTTTGACTAATGTGAGTTCAGTTCCATCAAAGTGGCTGAGATTAGCCTGATGGAAGCCCACATCTGTAACCATGGAAAGGGTTCTGGTTTATCCTGATACATCAAGATAAGCTCAGATCTCTGTTCCATCAACCTGAGCATCATGTTCATTCCATCAAGATGGATAAATTAAAGCCTAGTCTAGTGGTCCATCGTGATTCAAACTGCAACTTAATCCTAGTCTGTGGCAGGATTAGGGGATGATCAGCTCCATGTATGGCCGATGTCCCACGGACAGACTCACAACAGACACTGTGGATGCATTTATACACTCACAGCTGTTGTAATGATAAAATGTGTATTATAAATTAGAGGAGGTGGGCCATGTCATCATCTACATGATACATGTGATTATATAAAATGGTTTGATTAAATGTTTTTATTATGTAAGATTGTAGTTCATAAATATGACTAATATCACTTTCTTCTTTGGTAAATTTCATTAGGCCTGTCTATATTCAACTGTTCAGTTTAGTTGGTGTTATTATTTATTTTGCCCCTTTGATGAGGGGCGGATATGCTGAAATACTGAATGATCTTTGTGTTGCTGACACAGATTTAGGTTTAGTCTGAACATTGAAGGGAACAAACTAATGAATAAAACAATCAAAGTGAACAAATTAATCAAGAAAATATGTAAAAATGAACCAAATAAGCAGGAAAATGAGGAAAAACACACCAAATTGTAATTGAAAGAGTAAAATTGACCATAATGATGAAGGAAACGCTAAAATAAACATTAGCAAATGAAGCAACTAATCTAATATTAGTTTAGTTTATAAGTACACCAAATAATCAAGAAAATTTAAGAATAATGAGGAAAATAAGCAACAAAAATGGGGGGGGTCAAGAAAATGAAAATGAATTAATCGACACAACATTTTAATGAATTGTATGCTTAAATGTTACATAACCTATAGAAAAATGAGGATTTGCTTTATTTTAACATTACATCAAAATGAACAAAATCTTTAAAACCAAAACAAATGCATAAAAGCAAGAATTGAAAATAGCCCAGCAATGAACAAACGTACCATTAAACATGTAAAGCAGGAGACAAATAGAGCTGCTTGTCATCTAAAGTTAAGTGTTTTATAGGGGGTCAAACGGACATTTTACTGATACTGAGGAGGACAACTCACCTTTACTCCCCTGAAGTCTAAGCCTATGCTTACACAGTCAGTCAGTAATTAAAATTCTGCGACGTAGCCTCCCTCACCTTAGTAATTGCAGGTGTAATTGCAGTATTTTATCTACACCTTACTGAGTGCAGGAGACCGTGTTCTGCTGGAGAGACCGCCACCTCCCGTTCCTTAATGGTTTTGGATCATTTTTGTGACATTTTCATCACTCAACTAGTGTGGCCTTTATATTTTCCCTGGGCGGTTCACAGGTTAAGGCTTAACAGGTGAGGCTTGAATTAACATCAGCCGGATGCACCTGATTTCACTTGATGGAAGGTGTCGGGGCTTAATTGGAAACTGACATTAATTGACACCTCAGGATTACACCTTCAGATGTTCGTAGTGCTGTTGATGGAATACCCCTCTGAGGTTCAAAGTGTATTTAACACATTATGTCCTAGAAGCATAATGTTTGATAATAATCCATACCTGTGCATTGACCCACTGACTGGGGTTCGAAGGCTGAAGGAATTAATGTTGAAAGGAGATATGATGCCACTGGTGAGATTTTGTAACTAGATGTGTGTTAAACATCAGCTGCGTCACACAGACTGTTGACCTGAACATGAACTGGCGTATTGATTTTGACGCATGCACAGCAGCAGCAACCACATTTTAGCACTGCCAGAAACCCTAATATGTTCATCTGCTGCCCCAAATTTACATACGAGGTATAGTTATTAAAAAACGAGACTAATGCTGTAATGCCATTTTACTGAACATAAACATTTTTCAGTGTCTTTCTCCTTTAATCTCCACTTCTGCATCAACACATTGCTGCATTCAGGTCTTCCACTGATCAAAGCAGTGCAGCAGGTCTTCTTCAGACTGTTGTCTTCGAACAGGGGTGTCCAATCATCGCCACAAAGGTCCGACACGCTGCTACTGTAGTTTTCTTGCCAGTCACTCCTTAAAGCAGGTGTTTTCACTGAAGTGCAACCAGTCGGAAGGAATTCAGTGAAATCACCTGCTGAAGAGACTGGTTGGAAAGACAAAGTACGGAGTCTCTGCCCTTTGGACACCCCTGTCTTAGAACTTCTGTTGTTCTTCAGACAGAAACACAAAACATGTTCCTTTGAGCACTGGTTTGATCTTAGGAAAAAGGAATAAGTCACATGGTGCTACTGTAGATCAGGTGAATAGGGAGACTGACCAAGGACTGTGATTTGTTTTTTGGTCAGAAACCGCTTTACCAAGAGTGCGATGTGAGCTGCGGTGTTGTCTTGATGAAGAATGGTTTTCCATCACTGTGGTCTCCTCCAAGTTTTACTCAGTTTTTCTAGGACGTGTTTTTAGATGTTTGTGTTATGCATGTGTGCCCTGAACATTCATCTTGGACATCCTCTGCGCCTTCACAAAATCATTGTGTGGCATTCAAACACACGTACGTGATATGCACTGTTTCCCATACACCTCGGTTAATATGCATAAAGATTTGGCTGCTGTTTTGTTAATGCATGTTTTGTTAATCATTTTCTGATGCCTTAGGAAAAACACACGCCCGACTATCTAGCAGTGAACTAAGATAAAGAAAATGCATCACTTATTGGAAACTTACAGCAGTTGTGTGTGCATACCCAACCTTTAATATATAATAGTGCGACTATGAACCATATGCTTTTATCCTCGTAAGCGCAGCCTCATTTTTAATAGACATACCTTGTACATACATGTCCATTTCTGTACAACAACTTCTGACAATGTTTGTAGAAGAAAATTCTTTCAGTTCCAAAAGGAGTTTTATTCCCTGTGTGTTGGAGCCAGAGGTGGTGAACACATCTGAGAGACACAGCTGCTTGAGTTTTTAAGTCAATACACATTGTTTTAAGGAAAGAGATAAGTCTGCTTCATTAGGTTTACATACACAGTGCTTCAAAGTAAGTGAGTGATTTAATCTCCAGTTTTTCTAGGTAAAACAGCTTCACTGATTGATGATGTAACCACAGAAGATAAAGTAGACAGGGCAGACCCTGAGATGCCTGCACAGTACAGTACATTAGTTGTGCCAATTTGTTCAGATCAGAGCGTGCCATCTGGTTTGTACCTCCCCAAAGGGACAAACTTACCTGGGGTACAGGTCGCCCCTATTCTCTCCATGTGTACTTTCATTGACCACTTCCATGCTCTGTGGTTTTTTTGCAATAACTGATAAATGATCTTCACAGTGCATGTTATAAGACGACCAGCTGCTGTGGCACAAGCTTCTAGACTTTTTTATTTTGTATTTATTTAATTCTTTGTGAAAAATCTTCATATGCTGGACAGTGAATTTTGACCAAATGACTTGTGTGATTGTCTTTTGTCGTGTTTTGATATGAAGAGCAGATATTCATCACTACAATGTGGATATATATCATACACATGTACTGAGAGATGACTTTGCACATTCCTTGTGTTATTTGTTTTCTTCCAAGTTAAAAAAGTGAAGGTGTTCTTCTGATTTTGTTTTGCTCGCTGTATTATAGCATACTACAAATTACTTTGTGTGTTTGCTGTATAGTCATTCATAATCTTTACAAATGTGTATATCAGTGCATTTGAATGTGGAAGTGACTGTACTGATGAGTTTTCACTGAATTGTTCCTGAGAGTTTTGATTGTAATTATAAATTTTACTTTGGTGTGGAATGATGAATAAATATTTTTAAAAAAGAAAATGATATGGCAATGAATGTTCTGAGTCAGTGACAGTGGAGGTGCAGCTGGGCTCAGATTCAATTTTGAACAAAGTTTTTTTTTCCCATAAAAATATGTTCCCATAAAAAAGCATACCGTTGCAGAAAAGAGCCCAGTAAAACAAATAATAAATCACATCCAAACACAGATCCAAACTGTGATAGAGCACATACTGTATGTAATTATGTAGTAAACAAGAAGTGTTTTATATTTTAGTCCAAAGTAGACACATGTAGCTTTGACAGCTTTGCACATTCATGTCATTCTCGCCACGTTTTCAGATCACAGGTGTTCCGTGTTAAGAATTAATGGGTGTAATTACTTGTCTTAATGTGCTTTACACCGTCAGTTATCTTGTGCAGTGGAAAGGTGGGTGAAGAGCAAATAGCCCCGTTAGCGCTACTACAACTACTGTACAAATGCATATCATGGCAAGAAACACTCAGTTATGTAAAGAGAAAAGACAGTCTGTCATTACTGTATTTCAAATAGTGAAGGTCAGTCAGAAAAATCTCAAGAACTTTGAATGTGTCCTCAAGTGCCGTAAACAAAACCATCAAATACTATGTTGACGGTGTCTCTCATGAGGACTGACTCTGCTGCAGACAGTGTGTTCGGGGACACTTAAATCAGAGAATGCTTCACTGATACTGCAGCTGTACAGGATGACAGATGACCTAGCGTGGTGGTATGGACAGACATCAGGGCCAACTACAGGATTCAACTGATTTTTTTGTTTTTGGGTGGAAATCTGACTGGATCAGAGGCACTGACATACAGTAGATGTGTGTGTCTGTCAGAGGCAGCAACAACTGATGACCAATGCAAAGCACTTCCAGCAGCTCCAGAGATGTATGCAGTCCATGTGCAGACTGCATCATGTTTCATGAGGCTGTACTTAATATTAAACTACCTGTACTCATAATGTAAGTCAATAAAATATATTTAAAACACAAACGTGTTTTAACATCATCATTCCGGCCTCTAAGCTTTCAATCATGACTGAAGTGTTTTAAAGCCATTTAAATCATTTCAGCAAAATTTCAACAGACTTGGTAAAGTTTTTGCAAAAGGGAACAGAATCTGAAAAAAACCGTGTAGAGTATGTCAATGAACTCAGTTCAATAAAATAGCATCCAAATTCCACTCACAAATTGAACTTTAGTTAAAGTTAAATCCACTTGCTTCATGGAAACAGGGCAACATGATTAACTCCTTTTTTGGTCAAGATTAGGAAAAAACAGCATCGATCTACTTCTGTCACTGGTATAAATACCTGTTCTGTGCTGCCGTTCGTCCCACTTGGCAGGCACACAAAGCCAGGATCAAGGTAAGAACAAACTGACTGCTGTTTGGTGCCAGTGTCTAGTGAAAGTGATTCTATTTTATATTTTAATATATAATGCTGTTTTCATGTATTAACAGTGCTCTATAAATAATATTTGATTTGATATTTTAGTTAAATGTATTTATGCTAGTTAAACGTGGAATTAAAATGCAACAGCTCTGACAAATAGTCTGCAATGATCACACATTTTATGCTTGATAGAATATAGCTATATAATGACGATATAATATTCTTGTTATTACAGATTATTACTAGTGACGTATTCCTATTATTACTAATTTTTAGTAACATCCATAATTATTTCTGTTACAATCCATTAATGCATGATCATACACAAATATGATGATGTATAATTTTAAGACTGCTAAGAGTTACTGTTAAAAGTTTGAGTAAACTCAAAGCAAGCACCCGTGTTATTAAAAAAAAACAGTTTAACAATATAAACCATGGTTAAAGCATTAATGATGTACACAGTGTGTGTTATCCAGACTCCACACTTTTATGACTTAATATCTCATTTTGAATCACAAGTAGTTAGAAACAACTTTCATTTCAAAAACATGTTAGGCTGTTTTGCACATTACTGCATAAAATATCTATACACTGCACACGTGGATGCTTTAGGTTACAGCTTGTAAATTATCATATCTTTTGTTTTTATACCAAAATGTGTTTCAATAACCTCTGTTCTTAAATTACAAAAAAAATGGGAACATTTGACTCAGTACTGTATTATTACACACATCATCCGCAGTTGGAATGAACTCATACAATGCAGTTTTGTTTGGCTGTACATTTCACATGCATGCCATCATTTTGTTGCTGTGGTACAACAAGTGAAAACATGCCATACGTAGTGTGTAGTTACAGCTCAAAGTATACAGTGCATCGCTGAAGAGAATACTGACTGAAGTAGAATCAGACGCCACAACCCATCAGAGGTCATAAATGTGTTTGCTGTTCCTTCTGCAGCTCCGTCATGGTGCACAGAGTCGCAGTGATCGGGGCCGGCCCCGCCGGTCTGACCAGCATCAAGGCCTGTCTGGATGAAGGCATGGTGCCAACCTGCTTTGAAAGCAGTGATGACATGGGTGGACTGTGGAAGTTCAAGGCAAGAAAAACTGCTGATATCTGTTCTTTCTTCCCTCCAGCACTGATTTACGCTGGACCCCACTTATCTTGTTAACTTTGTGTAATATTTTTGTGTCTTTACTCTACAGGAAGTGTCGGAGCCCAACAGGGCCAGCATATACCGTTCCCTCACCATCAACATCTCTAAAGAAATGATGTGCTATAGTGACTTCCCCATCCCTGCTGACTATCCCAACTACATGCACCACTCAAAAATCCTCACGTACTTCAGGATGTATGCAGAGCATTTCAAACTGCTACAACACATTCGTTTCCAGGTAACAAGATCATGACAAACGTAGCAATTTCAAGAATAAAAAAGAATAAACTAACTAAGCCGTTATATTTATTTTTCATTTATTTTTCATAATTTAGACCACAGTGAAAAATGTCAGACAGAGACCAGACTTCACTCGCACTGGTCAATGGGAAGTGGTGACTGAGAATAAAGATGGACAGGAGGAAAGGCACATCTTTGACGCAGTTATTTGTTGTTCTGGTCACTATACATACCCTAACCTGCCACTCAAAGACTTCCCAGGTAAAGCCTGATTGCCACATTTTGACAGTCTGCAGTATGCTACATTTGTTTAAAATGAGACTGATTTTTACACTGTGAAACAGGAGCATTGGAATATTTTCTACTGTTTGCAAAAAATATGAAATCTGTATGGTGTGGTGTTTGTAGGAATTGAGACATTTGAGGGAAAATACTTCCACAGCTGGGACTACAAAGGGCCTGAAGACATGTACGGGAAGAGAGTAGTGGTCATTGGCATCGGAAATTCAGGAGGAGACATCGCTGTTGAGAGCAGCAGAGTGGCAGAGCAGGTTGGGAAATTATCTGTTGATTTATTATGTTTTAGATTTTCTCCCTTATTCTACTGTTTGATGACATCTTTCTCCCTGGGCTCTGTAGGTGTACATGAGTACTCGTCGTGGTGCCTGGGTCATCCGTCAGGTTTCTGATAACGGCCTGCCAGTGGACATGAAGTACAACACCCGTTTTGTTCACATCCTCTTCCAGTTGCTTCCAATGAGCGTCCTCAACTGGATTGGCGAAGGCAAACTCAACGCCATGTATGACCACACCATGTATGCCTTAAAGCCCAAGCATAGGTAGGATTTTTCACACTGCCCATCATGTGGTTTCTCCTAACATCTTACCATCATAAGCAGGTCAATTCACTTTTCTCCTCGTCTGTTCCCCCACATCTCGTCAGGCTCTTCAGTCAGATCCCTGTGATCAACGATGACTTGCCTTTAAAGATTCTGTCTGGGTCTGTCATTATCAAACCAAATGTCAAGGAGATCCGAGGCTCCACTGTGATTTTTACTGACGGCAGTGTCGTGGAAAATGTCAGTTTATGTTTTAGCTACTACTTTACTACAGAGATACTTTAATTCACTTACACGCAATACATTGTCTTTGTTACGCCAAGCACATTTGGATCTCTATTTTCTTCCATGTTGCAGGTTGGTACAATAGTATTTGCTACAGGTTACAACTACGATTTCCCTTACCTGCCAAGCAATGCCATGTACAAGTCTGGGCACCGTGTGGGTCTCTACAAGCATGTTTTCCCTCCCAACCTGGAACATAACACCCTTGCCATCGTGGGGTTCATCCATGCTCTTGGAGCCATCATGCCTCAGGCCGAAATTCAAGCTCGCTGGGTTGCACGTGTCTTCAAAGGTGAAGCCACATGTCTGTTTAACTTTCAAATTGAATTTTTGACAGGTTTGACATTAAATGTTCACCTGAGCAATCTGTCTCTTGCTTGTCAGGACTACAAAGACTGCCTTCAAACCAGAACATGATAAAAGCTGTGGAGAAGGACACCAAAGACATTGACAAAAAGTAAAGCTCTCTATCGGTTTGCCTTACTACTTTCACTAAAACTGTTATTTTGCCACTTGTGGGCAGCTGAAAACATGGGAGAAGAATTTACACACCAATACATTTACAGTCTGTTGTGGCATTTGATTACATTTAGTTTTAATGGCTCTTCAGCTGCTAAATGCTTCACATTCATTCTCTAGTTACATTTTTCTGTTGGCTTAAAACTGAGAAGACATTAACTTATAAAACTGCTGACAGTGATACAGTATTGTTGTAATATGAGGGTCTTTGTGGAGCCAGACTAATTATTGCAACATAGGGAGCCTGAGGCCCACCCCCTCTGGTTTGGTGAGTAGCAGACAGTCTTCTGATCTCAGCTAAATTATGCCACCATTTACAAATATGATGCCTGTCAATTTAAACGACAACTTTCAGGGTTTTTTTTTTGTAAAACTGTTAAAACCATTGCAACTTTATCTTACCGCATTCTGTTCAGAGCGTCTGCAGCGTCTAAGCAGGTCAACATGAGCAGACCACTTTCACAGTTCTATTCTTAAAGAATAAGGTAAAATTTCTGAGATAGCAGCCACTTTGGAGTCGTGTTGTAACCTACAATATATCACATGAGACGGGAATTAAGTCCACTAATGGGTTTCACACCAGACTAACTGATTTTTTTACTATTTTTTGTGACAAACTCTTTCGACTTGTAAAATTGTCTTTCAAAGGTCCAGTCTATGATATTGGGAAACTAACCAACTAGTAGCAACATCACAGACTGCATCTTTAAATCATAAAGATTACATATGTAAATGGAAGCAAATTCTGTTGAAATCAGAACATTGTCTGCTGATCACATTCGAATGTAATACCATTTTTTTTCCCCCAAAGTTAAGTCCCATAACTCAAAAGAAGAGGTGAAAGGAAGTGGGCAGGACCTAGGGTGTCTATATCACATTGTTCATTCAAGTCCCTGCTTTCTCACAGTAATCATATTACCCAAGGCGTGTGGTTTTTTGTTCCATCGACTGGACTGGAAATTTGGTTGAAAACGTTTCACCACCCATCCGGGAAGCTTATTCAGTTCTATGAACTCATGCAGGCATCCAGAATTTATACTCTGTCGATGGAAGAAAAAACCACACGCCTTGGATACTATGACCTGGATGACTGAGAATCTTCACAGACATAATCATATTACTAAATATTATGATGTATGCTCCTCGCAGTTACATCGTGTCAAAGCTGACCCCGCTGCAGGTCGACTTTGTTTCCTACATGGATGAAATTGCTGGAGAGATTGGAGTGCGGCCAAGCCTCCCCTGGCTCTTCTTCACAGACTACAAACTGTTCAAGAAGGTTCTGTGGGGGCCTGTTACGGCCTATCAGTATCGCATAATGGGACCTGGGAAGTGGGAGGGAGCGCGTAGAGCAATCCTCACCCAGTTTGACCGTGTGTACCAGGCACTGAAAACCAGACAGGTCTGCATTCCACAATGATTCTTCTGTGTTTTGTAATGTTAAATGTAAATTATGAACAAGAAGATGATGTATTAACTATGTGTCCCTCAATCTTTCAGCTTGATGAAGAAGAGTCTTCCCATACTGGCTTCCTGCTGAAGCTGGCTCTGACAGCCATGGCCGGAGGAGCTGCTGTTTACTACGTCCACCAGCGCGATCCAAACGTCATCCCCAACCTACTTTCCAAAATCCGTCCCCAAACAGCCTGAATGGACAGTACCAGTCAAAATACAAGCCAGGTCTCTACTGCTACGAGATCCTTTAAGAGTCTCGTTCAGTGTTGTCTTGTTGGGTCGTAAATAGGAAAGAAATTACAAAGGTCAATGTCTAAACTGCTGTAAACTGTTCTCACTGTATCTGTATATTTATTCTATTCAGTGCAGATGTAAAACTGTCTGCGTGTAGCGTGGATGTTGTTTCCGTCTGCACGACCCGTTCATTATGCATCCTACACACTGATCCTCCATAACTCAGACATATTCATAAGTCACCATGATGCAGAGCTTTTTCCTGAGTGTGCACCGCAAAAATATATTAAACCTCTTGCATGAGTATTATTGTGTGTCTATTTTTTTTAAACAACCACATTTAAACAAGAAAGACAAGGGTCCACGGTCGACTGTTGAGGTGAGAAACTGTTAAGACTAGTGAGAAGGACTTTTAACAGGCTGAAGAATTTCTTAAGCGAGAGGAAAATGAGGAAAGACAAAAAAACTTAATAATTACAATTAATGACAAGACTGAATCTAGTAATGAAAAAATATTTTGTTCATTGAAATATGAAGAGCTGAAAGAAATAAAAATAAAGCTTTCAAAACATGAAAGCTGAATAAAAACACTATGATGAGACCAAACTACAACAACACTTATGTAAGATTTAAAAAAAGGTCAAGATGATAACATTATATAAATTAAGGCATTTCCTGAAAGAGTTTAAATAAAAACTAAACTGAAACATATCAACTCTTCAAAATAACATTTCTTACACAAACCTGAATAAAACCAAAGTAGAATCACATTCTGAACTGAAAGACAGAAAATAAAATTTTAATGCACATTTCACATTACAATAGCTCAACGAACTCAAAATATTGTCATGTCTGTTTTTAAATGTCTATGATGTCGATTCACTCTTTGGTCATGTTCTCATATGTTCCTACAGTTGTGATGAACCAGTCACATCTTTCTGCACCACGGGGTCCACATCGCCTCACTGACATAAAAGTTTTATTCCACTTCTTGCTCAGAGCCACAGTTTTCCTAAATCACATCAGCGCTAGCGTTTCAGGTTAAATTAGAAGAGGATTCTAAGGAAGAGGACGCTATAATGTTGAACTTTACCAGGATCTACTTTTAATCCAAAGGATTAAATTCATAGACCACATCTGTAATTTCCAAGAATTTACTTACTAGGGAGCAGCCCTTCACACTAGGAATCTTAATGGCCTGCAGGCCCTGGGGTGCATGCAGTTTCACATCTTCATAATGAAATCTGTCACTCAATAATCCCCCTAATGGTAAAACTCACATCACACAAACAGTGAGTCTTTTGGTTTCCTCGTGTGAACTGGAGCAGATGTTGTCAGAGACAGTAAAACACAGATCTGCTTTAACAACCTGTTCTTACTTTTAGGTAATTAAAACTCTTTGGTTCATTTGATCAATTATTTGTTCAAGAACGGCCAAATGAAACAAAAAAAAAATCCCATAAAACTGAGTAAAATTTAAAGATAATTAGGAAAATGAACAACATGTCACAAGAATGAATAAAAATAAGAAACAAAAATATTAACCTTTGTAAAAATGATCTGCAAAATTAACACTTGATGAATAAAATGAACAGACGCCTGGTGTAGAGTGTGTTACAATAGATTTTTAAGTGAAAAAAAAACACTTGTGAAAAAACTTCATTATAAATAAAGAGTTGTGTACATAAAAAGTGGAAGTGTATTCATGGACTTATTTATAGATAAACATTCCTTCACAAAAAGAAATCATTAAAATAGTCATGCATGTAGAATGTCAAGAAAGACATTGTAATAACTTAATTTCCAATAAAAGACATGCTAAATATTAAAAAAAATACTAATCTTAAAATATGTTTTTTACAGATCAAAAGTAAAAAAATGGCATCATCAGTGTTGTTGCACTGATCTGAGCACTTTCACATTTTAGTGAGAAACGTGAACTTGTGTGATCAATCTATTCTCCAGGCACAGTTTTTAAATGTATTGTAAAAATCTCACGGACCTGGTCACCAGTGACATTTTAAATGTCTGTGGATCTTTGTTGTGATTTCAGTTGTGACCACCAGGTGGCACTTTTACATCCATTCTTAAAGCAAGTGCAAGGAAGGAGGAGTTTTCCTACATATGGATTTGATTTGTTTGGACTTTGCTGCAGTTTCACCAGCATGTATGAAGTTTACATGTCATGCAACACTTTACATGACATAAATCGTATAAATGACATCTTTCTGTTGCGGGAAAAGCCTGTATCCATGTCCCACACGGATCTGAATGTCCACACCTGAGTCAGTCCCGGGGTTAAAGTCCCTTCCTGTTGTGCTGCATTAGTGATCAGTCGCCCTGTAGGTCTGGTCTCTGCCCAGGACATGGAAGCAGCTTCCTGAACAAGGTGAGAAGAGCTGACATGTCTGACTTCAACTAAACCAGGCAGATTGTGTTGTCGCTGTTGATTTCCCTCTGCAGCTCCAAGGGACACACAGACATTCCACTCCACAGAAGGCAGCTGTGTCCCTGTGGGAACATTTGTGTGGGTGGAAATGCTTTAGAGTAACTGATATGTAACATTGCAGTGCTTTGTTAAAGTTTGGATGTTGAGTGTTTGAATGAACTACAACAGAACTCACATTTTCATATTGTCATATATTTTGTCTGTTAAAATGGTCTCATAGATAGGTTAAAAATTGTAGCTATAATTAGGTTTTAGCCTATAATTACAGTGGGGCCAATAAGTGTTGGGCAACGTTAAAATGTGCAAGTTCACCCATTTAAAAAGATAAGAGAGGTTTGTAATTTTCATCATAGGTTCACATCAAGCTTGAGA
>JAQQAE010000086.1:0-45035 GCA_029823295.1 Pseudamia nigra | reverse complement strand
GTGACGCAGGCGTGACCCGGGCGTCGTTGTCCGCATAATTTGTTGTTATGCGGTTCAATTTTTTTGCAGTTTTTTTCGTCGGTATCCGAATTTTTCGTTGTCAGAAGCAGTCGTCCGAGGTTCCACTGTATGTTAAATGTAAGCTGTAGCTAATACCAGTTCATTGACCATTTAAGAAGTTATGTTATCATGATGCTATCTACTTCAAATGTGATGCTGCTTTGGAATATTTCCAAATTTCCCCACCTTATCTTCCCATGGAAAGTTTCTGGGACTTTACCAGAAATTTTCTGCCACTTTGCAACCCCAGTCTTGAGAGCCACAAAATATATTTGAAGCACAACACATCTGCTGCACATTTTAGCAGCAATGTGTAAAAAATGTATGATTAAATGGAAATAATGTATTTAATAATATAATAACACTAACACATTGAATGCACTAAATATATTATCACTTTGTTCATTTGCTTAGTAACTATAATTAATTTTGATTCATGTTATTGCTTATTTTCATGTTTGGTGCATTTATCTTATCATTCTATTGTTCATTTTATTGATTATTTTGCAGATATTTGCGCAGATTATTTGGTTAATTTTTTTGTTCTTCTTTGTTCATTTTTTACCATTCAATTGATTTTTGACATTATTTTTGTTCATTATTAATTTTGTAGAATATTAGGCTCATTATTTTTCTGATTTTTGGCCATTTTTTCTTATTTTGTTCAAATTATATTTATTTCCAAGTTATCTTAGTCGTTTGCATGCATTTTTGTTCAGTTTCCTTATAATTTTGTGTATGCTGTGGATTATTTTGCCCAATTTTGTCAGACTCTTGTTCATTATTTCAATTACTTTTTGTTCATTTTGGTCATTTGCTTGATTATATTGAGTTTTTACTTTTTTCCAATTTTTTGTTCATTATTTAGTCTATTATTTCTTGTTACTGATTTACTGCTAATTTTGTTCATTTTGATTTATTATAATACGTTACTTTCATTACTGGACAAAGCCACTGGGCAGGGGCTGAAGAGCCACATGTGGCCCTAGACCCACAGGTTGCAGACCCCTGCCCTAACAAAATCGATATTGAATTAAATTGAATTCAATATAATTGAATTGAATTGAATGAATTGAATTTGTACTTTGTGAATCAGTTTTTATTAGGGTTCAACCTGAGTCCACACCTGTTCATACTTCTCCAGCTCCGTGTGGTAAATTTGCCGGATCTGCGACAGCTTGGCCCGGTAGTCCGAATGTTCTGCTGAGTTGTCGGCGCCGATGCCTCCGGTCGCCGCCGCAGCAGCCGCTGCAGCTGCTGACCCACCCCCTTTCTCCGGCCCAGCCACGCCCTCCGCCAGCAGCATGTTATCCAATCGCATCAGCTGGGGATCTGGAGGCTCCTCCTCCTGGGCACCACGAATACTGAGCACTGCAGAGGACAGAAGGTGATGTTAAAAAATGTCAATTCAGAGCAAAAAAAGACAGTTGAGAAAAGTAAAAAAATGTCAGCAAGATGACTTGATATTAGCTTGGGTCTCCTAACACCCCTTTACATCACGAGGATATGATATGCATATTGCACTGTCTGCACTATTTTAATTAACCATTCAGTGATAACCATTTCTCTGACTTCCACCTACCGAGGGAACTGTCTGAAATATAGCTGCTGTTTTAATAGTCCAAGTCTGTGTCACTAAAACCTGGAGACGTGCAGAGGCTGGCGGCTAGACAAGCCCATAAAACTATAATTTTATCGATCGGAGTCTGGTAGAGTTAATCCTTCATTGCTCGTTTTAGACTCACATGATGTTTAGTTTCTGCTGATGAGTTTATTTTCTTGTCAAATTTGATATAAAAATGAGACATAATATGAGAGCAAGACTGGCTTGGCAGGGTTACACAAATGAAATTAAAGCCATAGACACATGCAGTGTATAAGAAATGTATTAGACAACCACCCAGTGTAAGGTTTATGCCACAGCTGCCCTACATGAACAGCACTCATCATTTTACTAAAATCATTTTTCATGTTTCTGTAACGGTCAATCCAGTATGCACCAGCTCTTTAAATATAATTACTGTTGTTATCCAATAATCTTCAAATTTACTGTTTCACTATGATGCAGAAAATTATAAATTCAAATTATTATTTTTGATTAAGATGCCAACAGTTGTTTGTGTGCATTCTTATCAGAATCAGAAGACTTTATTAATCCCTGGAGAGAAATTGAATTTTTGTTGCAGCAGCAGAAATGATGTATGGGTGCAAAGTAGAAAATATAAAAATATACAAAATATAGAGTAAAAATAAAATATACACTAGTATTTATATGAAAAATACAGAATTAAAACAACATAAAAATGCAATAAAATAAAATACACACTAGTATTTATATTAAAATAAAAAGTTAAAATATCCACAATTTCTAGGTTAGAATCACAGGTAAGGCAGCTGGTGGTTGAGGTAGTAGTTGCATCATTGTGTTAAGCAGTATGGGTATGGTACATGATACACACCTAATGTAAATATTTAATAATAATAATATAATCAGTCTAAAATACATTGCTATATGGTATGGTATATGTAATAGTAACCATATTGCACTTATTATTGAATAACAGCATTATCAATATTATTATAGATCCAGCCATCATCTTGCGCTTATTCTGGTCAAGGTCATGGGGGCAGCAGCTCGAGCAGAGAAGTCCAGACTTCCCTCTCCCCATCCACCTCCTCCAGCTCCCCCAGGGGCTCCCCCAGGCATTCCCAGGCCAGCCGAGAGACATAGTCCCTCCAGTGTGTCCTGGGTCTGCCCCAGGGCCTCCTCCCAGTTGGAGCTACCCTTGGCAAGGGGGGATTGGACCACCGAGGCCCCCGCCTTCGGCTGCCACCCAAACCACACAGAGCGGATACCTACGACCCTTCCCGCAGGTGGTGGTGGTGGGCCCACAGCAAGGCACAGTCATAAGGGTCCTCTGAATCGCTCTTAGTCTGACCTCTCACCTAGGAGCAATTTGCCTTGGGAGACCCTACCGGGGCCAATTGCCCCCAACAACATTGCTCCTAGCATCACTCAGGTATGCAAACCCCTTCACCACAATAAGGTGATGATTCAATAAGGGGTATTACTATTATTATTATTTATCACATATAATACAGTGGCTATAGTGCAGACTTGTTTCTAGGTTCAGAAGCATAAAAGTGACTTGAGTGCAGTATAGTGGTGATTTTAGTCCAGTTCTGTGCGTGCTCACTTACCCTGACCACAGAAGTCAGTGAGTGAGTTTTAGTGGTTGAATGTTATGCTTGATTGGATATGAAACATGAATTCAGTTTGAAATTCTTCAGTCGTGTTCAAAACAGTAAAATGTGGAGAACTCACTGAAAAGGACAGAGTCTGCATCAAAGCACTTCATGCTGCTGGATGGTTTTTGAGACAAACAGGACACATGTTCTAATACATTTGTTAAGCTCTGTATGTAACATATGAAGACTTGTACGCTCAAGATTTATTTAAAATTCTGATATATAAAACGGTGCAAATTCTGTACTATTGCACTTTAAAGTATGTCATTTGTGCTGCGGGTATACAATATAAAACAGCTACAGTATAAAACACCTACGTAGTTGTAGATGACATAATGGGAGTTTTGATTTCCCACTACTACCAATTAAAAATTTACCATGTGACTCAGCTCAGAGCTGTGGGATAAATACTTGTAAATATTCATCTCGTGGTTTTTGTAAGTTGTCTGATTTTTGTATGTATGTGTGGCTGCAACTCTAATAGGAATGTGCACAGTGAATCGATTAGTCAATTAGTTGGAACGGCACGCATAGTCGACTACTTTTTTAAGAGTCAACTCATTTTTGTTCGGGGCAGGAGACTTGTGCTTCACTACACAGAGCTGTGGAACTAATGTTTATGGCGCTGTTTCTGCTGGAGTTTGCACCCATAGCAGAAGCAACAGTTTGGAGCAGATGTCAGCAACGTCAACAAAACGAAGTGATGATGTCATGATAACATCACAACTAATCTACTTTAATTGGCCTCAAAAATCACTTAAAATGCCTCCCTAGTCTGTAACCTTACTAAATGTGCTGCAGATGTCTTGGCCAGGACAATTTTTTTTTAGTCTCAAGGAGTCCTGTCCTGATTAAATTAAGCTTAAATAAAATAAAAAATATGGCTGGAAATGCTATTGTGATCAACATTTTAGAGTAAATATAATTATCATGATAAAGCTGGAATTTTGAACCCTTGTGCCCAGTTGAAGAAAAAGGACAGTTGGAAATCAAACAAACTAAAATGACAAAAGATAAAACAAGAAAACCTTGTAAAGGATATTTACCTAGTACTCACAAGACAAAAACATAGGTTTAGTCTCAAATTTTGTGATTTTACTTTACTTTTGGTTAATTTCATTATTTTGAGTTACCGTTAAATCATAGCCTCAGTTCATATTTAGCTAAAAATGAAAGCAAGAAAATACAGTAATGTGCAAAAGTTTTAGGGGTTGTTGTTTTAGTAGACTCAGACTTTTAGAGGTGAAGAATCTTGTTAAAACTTGAATAGATGAATTAAGTACTGCATTCATATGAAAGAGAACATAAAACAGTGACTAGTGCTATTGGCGATCAGATGCCATACATATGCATGGCAGAACCAGAATACATAGGGAATATTGAAACAAACATCTCACCTCCTCCACAATTTAGTGTCAAGTATTAAGTGTCACCTAACCTTCAAACTTAAAAGGTTTTAACCACTTGGGTCATAAAATATGTGATATGTGATCTAGCTTCACATGTCAAATGGTTCTTGTTTGATTTACTTTTGCCACAGGAATGGACGTCACACTAAATATGGAGTTTTACCTGTTGAACCTGTTCTGATGTTTTTATATGTTCGTACTGTGCACATTTCTGTATTTTTATTTACAATACTACAAAAACAACAAACTAAAGGTGGATATTTGCAAGTACCACCCCAATAACAATTTTAGAATTACGTTAATTCATTTCTGTGCATCTGTAAGGTCAGTATAAATGAAGACAGGACAACAAACCCATGGTGGCTTAAGACCTTTGCACAGTACTGTATACTTTGCGACAAATATAAAGTATGTTGATATAAAAATATATCACAACAGCAATGATTACCGTTTCATGGTCAAGCCTAATGTGAATGAGTAAAGCTTCATTCACATAACGCTTAGTACCATAGATTCACATTATACCATTGCATTCTAATGATGCAGCCATTTCTGCATAATATAACACAAAAATGACTACCTCATGTCAACAAAATATAGATCTACTGTAGCAGTTTTTAGATATGTCAAGATATATTTCTCACATATTCTAAGTTTAAGCCCTGGAGAGGTCTTCACAGTGTTGTCGTTTTAATTTAGCTGGACGTAGTGTGGATCCTTTACTGCTGACAAAGAGGGTTTTTTTTGTAACGTTTAGGGTGTTTGAGTCGTCATACACCTACAGGCGTTCGGCTCCCGCGGTGTGGAAAGTGAAGAGTAAACACAACAGAGACAGAACTGACACACACCAGCTCCTGCAAACATCACCACTATCTTAGCTACAAGACATTTAAGAACTGTTTTACCATGTAGTTTTACATATTTCATTAAGGCTGGGTGAAAAAAAAAACAATACTTAGAACTTATATTTATGGCTATAGTGCACATTTTTGTTGTAGTAAAATATAATCCAACAGTTCATTTTGAATTTTATTTAAAGTATGTCAAGTCTGACGTGTAAATAAAATATCATTCGTGGTCCAACTGCTCCTTGTTGGTTGGATTTTTATTTATTATTTTGGTTTGAATGGAGGGCATGCATGAATGATGACATCATGACAAACTGACTTTAACTGACCTGATTAGTTGACCTAAAAATCACTTAAAATTCCCATCGGTAGGGCCCATTGCCCAACTAAATCTCTTTCAAGTTGTTTTTATCTCTTCCTATATCCACAGACTGCGGGTGCATTTTTTGTCTTACTGCTTCTCCATATGTCTGTTACACTGTTATCATCTTTTAGTCTTATTGTTTCTTTGACACATTTTTAATGTCTTTGCAGCATATTTTGCATCATTAAGGTAATTTTCATTTTGACATTTTTGTCTTTTGTAACATTTTGTGCATATTTTTCAGAACATTTAGTATTTTTGTGTCTTTTACGTCACTTTCATCTTTTTGCATCTTTTATACCATTTTGATTTTTGTGACTTTCACGTTTTTGTCTTTTTGCATCTTGTACAATATTTTAATATTTTGCACCATTACATCTTTTTTGTGACTTTTTTGTCTTTTTGTGTGCCTTTAGTCTTGTTTCATGTTTTTGCATCTTTTATGACACTTTGGTCAGTATGTGCCTTTTACGACATTTTGCTCTTTTTGCATTTTTTACAACTTCATCATTTCTGCTGTGCTTTTGCATCATTTTTGTCTTGTTGCATCTTTCACATTCAGTTCTATTCAATTCTATCCAGCTCACCTTTGTTGTCATTATACTGTGCATGGAGCATGTACAACAAATATGGTACTAAAATATGATGCAGACATAAATCCAACAACAAGAGGTAAAAGAAAGGTAAAAGAAATAATAAATAATACAATTTTTCTTTTACAATTACAATTTGCAACTAGAAATAAGTTCCGCTCAAGTCCAAAAATCAGTCTTTAAACTTAAACCACCAGACTTTGACATTTATTTTGACAACTACCAATACTGACTCAGAAAAAACATAGTGAGAACATTTTGAACCCTGTCATCCAGCTCTGTTGTGTTTTCCACTCTGAGCAGTGACTTTTTTCGACAAGATGATGAGTTCCACTGTCCTGCCTCTTTCTGCCACCAGAAGGCTCCCTTGGTAAAGGAGCAGAGCGTCCTGCTTTAAAGGTGCTGAAAACAGCCGACCAGGTGCAGCCCTCCATTCCATCCACTGTCTTCAAGGACAAAGACAAAGCTTGCGCTGCTTCCACATTTTTCATGTACCCAGTAATCCTTGCATCTATAAAAATGTTTCAGGAGGGTGATCTAATACTGTATGTCTGGTCTGTGATGACTGTACAGCGTGAGGGTAAATGACAGGTTGTTTGACAGAGCACTGAGCCATATTGTACCCCACAGACTCTGGTCACAGCAATGACTCTTTTGTAATGAGGATGTAAGGTTGAGTCGCCCTGTGACCTTTCTGGCGAGCAGGGGGTCCAGATGGATTCTCGGGGCCGCTCGGGGAGCTTGTCTACCATCGTCCTCCTCTTTTAGACGGCCTCCTATGCCGCGGCTTTCTCTTTCTCTCCCTCAGCAATAACATCATCCATTCCCATCAGCTCCAACACGTGAGCAAGCTCAGCTCAAGAGGCAAATGTCAATGGCCATCAGACGGCTGGAAAAGGTCAGGAGTTCAGATGGGGAGCGGACGCGTGTGCACAAGCGAGCTGAGCCGGTAGGGCGTGTGCCAGATGAATATGTGGATATTTTTCATGTGAATCACACCAGCGGGAAATTATAACACTCGCCAATTTGATTCTGACAAAATAGTGGCACATCCCAAGCAGAGGGGGAATCTAATGAGCCTAAGAGTGATTTATTCATTCCCTCCAAGTCCCTGAGTGCACAACTAAAAGCATGAAATGGATTAAATAAATACAATTAATAAGGAAAATCAAACAATTCACTGTGCTGTGGCATAATTACCCTAACCACAGCCATCAGCCTTATTTATTTCTGTTCAGTAATAGCAATGAAATCGATTAGACCTCAATGCCAGTCAGAGTGCTCATTGTGAACTCTACAACCATGGTCTATACATTAACATAATCACCTGACAGAGAGCTGTTCCCCTATTATGATTCATCACATGCTCCAAAACTAGCATAATACCACCTTTAATAAAAACATTTCAGACAGACTTTCTAGTCTATATGAGTGACAAAGGCAGCGAATTCATGCTGCTCACAATTCTCTTATTCATGGACAGTCACAGATTAGTATCTATAAAAGGAAGATGGCCATCATCTCATCTTGATCATTACCGACAGACTTAATTGAACAATGAGAGGACGCAATTCTCCTCTCTGTCGCTTCCTCCCTCCCTCTTTCCTCCTCTCCTCTTCTCTCCTTCCCTTTGTGCATGCTCTTGTATAATTCCTTCCCTGAGATGTGGGGCACTAAACCCAAAAAGGCAACACATGAAAAATGAATATGTATCATAAACAATTCTCAAGCCATTTGCTGAATAATGAATGGAATTCTAAGAATAAGCTTTTGTTTTGGTTATTGACTAAATTAATTTTGCTGTTTTACTTCCATAAAAGCTGGCTCATACCCATAGCCACACTGCCTGCTGTTTGCAGACAACAGGAGTGTAAATAAACATGACGATTAAGCCGCCCACTCATAGAGGAAAGAATCAAGGTGCGCGCACATGCAAACGCACTGCACAAACATACACTTTGTGCACAAGTTCTCATCCAGGCACACGCACGGAAAAAATACACAACTAGGCACCTTGGCAGACTACCCTGAGCACCCAGCCCGGCGCCCTGCGAGTGCTTTTAAATGAAAACATGTTTAATTAATGATGTTGAAGTATTCTGTCACAATTAGGAAGATTTACAGACAAACAAGGCAGCAGTGATATCTGTGACAGCCATGAAAGTTTACCCTCCTTGCCTCTGAGTGGCAGCTAGCAACCAACGCTGGACTGGATCCATTTCCCATCAATACAGTAATGCAATACACTCTGCAGCACTGTAGTGTATATGTGTGTGTGTGTGTGTCCTTCCTTGCGTAGCTCTTGTCCACATCACATGACCCCAGAGAGGGCCAGGCAGTGGCTGCACTCTCTATTGATTGTGTGGGCACACGTCATCTAGGGTTTCAGCAGTTAATAAATCAGGCGTGCTCCTGACACAGCCGTGTGTGTACATCCGTGAGTGTGTGTGGGCCTGTCACAGACCAGTCAGCAGGAGTGAAAGCGACAGCCACATGATAATGTAACATCACCACCATTCATCCCTGCCACACAGCATTCTGAGACAAAACAACAACAACCTAGGAACCTGAAAAAAGCAGCGTGATTTACAGCAGACATGACAAGTATCACTAATACAAATCCTCCCTCCCTGCTCCTTCAAGGAGTTCAGCATCCTGCACTCATCTGCATTTGATACAAGCCAAATAAAACAGTCTTCACAGAGAATAGCCTCGTACCGCATTTCACAGTGACCCACACACTAGAGGTAAACTACAGAGCTAAGCTATGCTATAATCATTACTAACAACACTAAATGAATATTATGTTGCATTAGATCCAATTCACTCTATATGCAGCCTTTTATGTTGAATTGAATTAGAGCTGTAATGACAATCATTAGAACATTTCCAATCATAGCTCACAATACAGCCACAATATCTACAGTTATTTTCTCATACATTACACTTTGACTACAGCTTAATAGTCTTGACTAGATTTATGAATAATTTACAAACTACTGCAGAACATTTTAAAGTCAAACTTGTCCTCTGGAAGTTGCCTAGGAGAGAACAGACTTCCCAAAAGACCAGTATTCTTCATGTCAGGCAATATTAAACTAGAACCAAACCAGATATAAGTAGAAAGCACTCAGAAAGTGCAAACCTTGGCCAAGCAGCTCACTTCCCCCATACCACAAATCAATAGTTCCAAATATGTATTATCTCCATTATTAGATGCCATGACCATGAAAACCTATCATTCATGTTTGGAATCACATTAATATTATTAGTTCACCTATAATATAAGTTCACCTATGGCTCTATCGTGCAATGGTGGAGAATAAGAATTCCTAGATCCAGAATGTAATCCGGATCACCCCCAAAATCTAATCAATTGTTCCTTGTATAATTTCTGAGCTATCCTGAAAATTTCATCAAAATCAGTTAAAAACTTTTTGAGTAATACTGACTAAGATACAAACAAACACCAAACAAACAAAAACATAGCCTCCTTGGCACAGGTACAGTAAATATGACGTACTCTGTGCTTCCTTCCCTTTGTCAACTAGTGCCACTGGTTAGTGTAACTGACTGTCCACATAATGACATGTAGGACTGTACAATTTGGTGAAAATGCAAAAGTAGAGATGTGGACTAGTACAAAAATACACAAATTTCACAGCAATTAACGTGCACGCTCAAAATCACTGAACCACAATACTAGCATAGACACACTGGACCTTTACATAGCAGACTTAATTGAGAAAAGTTGTTAAATAAAGCAATCATAAAAGAAAAAATAACCCTGATATTCTGTTCTGAAAGATAAAAATGCTTAAAGAAGAAAAACAGCGGGGTTGTAACAAGTAATTAGTTTTAAATGTCATCAAAAATTCAACTGTTTCACCTAAAATGTCCATCACCACTGTCTAGAACCCAAACATGTTCACCATGATATCACAAGAGACAGAGAAACACGACATCCTCACATTTTTGCATACATACATTGTTTTTTCTTGACCCAAAGGTTAGTAGCTGGCTGTTAATTATCTGTAACTAAAGCTCTGACGATTCTTCATACAATATTACATAGAAAGCTACAAGAATATCATGTTGCATTAAATTCAGTTTGCTCTATATATAGGCATTAAACTGAACTGAATGTGTGGTTTAATAAATATGCAACTACTACTACCATGGAATTAATCATCATAGTACAATTATTGCAATCTTTGTTGCTGTAATTATTTTCTAAACATTGAGTTATCCAAACCGATGTTCTGTTCTCTGAACTGAAAGCTAGATTTGTGGTCGACATATGAACTCATGGGAAACTTTCTCAGGCCCAAAATGTTACCTCCATCACTACATAATGGGAAGCTGTACAGCCTCAGTACACAAGGGCATAGTCATAAAATACCTCTAAAACAGCTTTATGTTTTATCAGCCATCTCGAGTATCATGTGCAGAAAGGGTGCAGAGCTGGAGTGTTGTATCTGACACTGGGTGGGGGGATGGGGGCTGCCAAGGACAAGGAAAAACACCAAAGAAATACTGGAGGGACAGGGAGAGACGAGGAGATGTGGATGGTTCAGGCGAGGAGGGAAGAGAGTGATGGAGGGAGAATGAAAGGCGAAAAATAGAAATGGAATAGGAAAGCGAGGTGTCAATTAAAAAAATGAACCCCAGTGCATTTGGGAGGTGACAGCTGGTGGGAGACGAGCTGACAGGCGTCACATTAGGCGGATTTGGTGGCCGCTCCCCTCATCCCCTCCTTTTTTCCCTGCTCTCTCTCTCTCTCTCTCTCTCTCTCTCCCTCTCTCTGGCTTTCTCCACTGGCGATCGGTAGTTTCTCATGCGGCAGTGGTGGCGGCAGGAAAGCGAGGCAAGAACTCAGCTTGGTGTTTTTCAGAACAAGTTCCCCCTGCAGCTACTCCTAATAACGGTAATTATCGTCATCATCTGAGGCTTAAGCAGGCCAGTTTGAGGCCTGAGGGGCTGGCCTGATAATGAGGCAGCCAGCGCCAGAGGAGAAGACCATTCAGAGCACCGCCCTGCCACCAACGCAGAGCACTCCCATTTAAAAAGCTTCATTAAAATAATTCATTATTCAAAATAGGCAATACATTAGCCCCCTGGCTGTCAGTCTTTCTTAAGGTGTCTTAAAATATATATCTCCTTGATTGAATCAAACTCCTGCGCAGCCCATATAGTTTTAACAGCTCCAGGCTGCACCGAAAACCACTGAATAACTGAGGAAAAGTCACGAGCACAGCCAGGCTCTCTAAAGGTAAGACAAAGACTTCTCTATGGATAAAAAAGCATCCACACAAAACACACAAAGCACTAATCATACTAATGTTTGGACAGTCTTATTAGCAATGTAATTTGTAAACTTTTAGCCAATTTGAATGTCATACAGCAAAGACGTGAAAGAAAATATGCAATAAAAGAGTAGAGATGACATGTAAAAAAGTAGGTGCACTTAGTCAATGACTTAAACCTCATAACCTTCATAATAGGTCTATTTTACATTTCTTTGTACTAGCACTAATGAAGTAGTGAGATTTAGCCAAGGCATGGTTTTGTTGAGATGAGTTTATCATCCTCTCAGAACACAGCTGTTAAGTTTCATGTGAACAAAAGTAGCGAAATAGAAATTTTTCAAAGGATAAATTATGCATAAATCTCAGACCTTAGGAGGTTACCATGAGAAGTATTAATCTATCAAACACAAGCCTAAAAAACACTAAATACTGTGCAGAGATAAAATATTGTCAGCCTAAAAGTAAAATGTTTGCCAAATACATTGCCGATTTGGCAACTAACTGTATCAGATTCATCTGGTTTTGTATAAAACAGCCTCTGATCAAACAACAACCAACACAGAGCTGCTGTCCCGGGAAGCAGTTGGTGAGGAGATGACGTGTGAAGCGTTCAGAGCCAGGAGGAGATGGTCCATGACAGTTAGCATGCTGCCCTAACTGTTGCCCTACAAGCCGCCCCTACGCACCAGAACAAGACATGAAACAAGAGGTCCGGTAATACAATCCTTCTCAAGTCCCCACAGTGTGTGTTCCTTTGCATGGCACGTTTCATAAGGCTCCGCTCTTTGACTGGTGATGAGTTTATGCTAAGGTAATTAACAGTAATTAATCCTTAATTACAGCAATTAGCAGAGTCGCAGTAAATTAAGCCACATCTGGAGGCAGGGAAAAGGGCTAGACAAGTAGGGGTGGGCTTTTTGACAAGAGGGAGTCACAGGACCGTGTTGCAGAGATTGTTTAGGTCTACCTGGAATGCCCAGTTGCACTTCTCTGCTCCTGGAACCCAGGTGGGATCTTTGGGTCTCTCAGAGGTGGCTGATGGGGTGGAGTGGGGTGGGATGAACAAGGAGGGCTGAGAGAGGAGGTTCATTTCTGAACTAAATTGTTTCATCTCAGGGAGAAAGGCTCCCTTAAGCTACCATGCAAGGACACCCACCATATGGCTGCTCGTAGACAAAAGTGTCTGTGGTTCTGCTTCACTGTGCTCGGCTTCACTCAAGAACATGTGAACATGCATTTTGTACAATGCCGCAAGAAAGCAAACCTGGCTTGCAGTTTGTCTCACTGGAAGAATAAATACCCTCTTTGTGCCGAGTAAAACTCTACATGCACATGCTGCTACATTATTATTACCCTGAGTCCAGAGTCACATGGTTAAGTCTGTACTACCCTGTACTATTAAAAAGATTCTGAGAGGTTACTTAGATTATCCCATGATGCATTTCAACTCCACTGGGAGCAATGATGACAATGGTGCCCTCCATAAAGCACAAGTGGTCAGTGAGTGCTTTGAATGGCATGATAATGATGTTAGCTATATGCCAAAGCCTTTCTGCAAATAGATATGATCCTATTGTCTTTTCTATATTTAGATACAATGCAAAGTGAGCATCTAGATGTACATATATAGACTGCAGTATGCAGCTCAGGTCAATGGAGAGTTATGTCAGAATATTGTTTCCTTTATAGATCCACAGGAATAACTAGAATTACTGTGTAATGTTGATTTTAAACATTCTTACTCTTGCATTTTTGTCAGGACTGGGATGCGTCCTTGTTCTTGTGTCATAGCACTTTCAGCTTCACCTCAGTGTTGGAGAGCAACATGATGTTTTTTTAGATGACGGCCTCTCCAGCCTTCCTCATTTCTAAACTGTCACACAGCTGAAGTCCTGGGGCCCTTCACGATTTCAGATCACATAGTAACAAAACTACAAAGGACCCTTTTGTTGTCCCATGATAAATGACAGTAAAGCTAAAAATATGACTATACTGAGAGTCTGAATAGAGCTGTCTCACAGAATAGCATGCAATGTAATCTAGGGCTGCTGCTTAACACAAGTTTCACTGCTTTATCAGTTTTTGTTTGTGTTTAATTTTCTCCAAACAACAAAAAAGGGACAAAAATGTACTTAAATGTCACAGACAAAAAGAAAAAGCCAACAGAACCGCTGAACAACAATCTGAAAATATATTATATTTGACATTTTGACAGATTAATTAATCAAGTGATCCTTTCAGATCTAATGTAGCCCAGGGTGGTCCCACATATCCTCTGATTTAAGGCCGAATTAATTAAAGAAGTAACTGTGTCAGAACATGAGTGATGCATTTGATACTGATACAATGCAACGACAATGATATGAAACATTTTCTATTTGTTCTTGTCCTGGTCATAAAGTCCTAAGTAACCTCAGTTAAATCAGATCTTGGCAGGTCCAAATGTTTGATAGTGCATAAGGAACCATTAGTTTTGTAACATGCAAGACACTTGCTCCGGCAGGAAACATGGCCTCTCTTTGCATTTATCAGAGCTTCCCATCAAATGGAATAAGTCAAACTGGCTTTGTTTTGCTGTGTGTGCACTTTGTTTGGACGCTGTCACAACTACAGAAATCCCTATGAGGTTTACTGTTTTGCCAACACGATACATTCAAAGGGCTACTGATACTAACTGTGCCTGTAGCTGTCGACAAAGAAAAACAAGGGAGAGATCTCCATCCATTAGAGCAGTGGGTGGTTCTCAACTGGTGGGTTGGGACTCAACAGTGGGTCACAGACTTGTTGATGGGTTGTGAAGTGTGTAGTTAAGATAATTATAGTAAAATCTATACATATTTTATTGCTTTTTAACTAATGTCAGACTTTCATTTTGGTGCAGTATCTGTTGCCACGGTAACACAGACATTTGATTGGCAGATGACAGGTAATGTTTTAGTTTGGATTTCTTTAATGAATGCATTGTTATTTTGTTTATTGTCTGGATCTAATAATAACTATCTTGTTTATTTTCTAATCATTTTGTTACCTTTTTGTTTTTAAAGATTTGTTTTGTATTATTTTGTTTATTTCTTTCTTATTTTCTTATTGAATTTGGCTGATTTAGCTAATTTTTGAACATTTTGGGGGGGGGGTTGTTTTGTTCATTTTCTTGATTATATCTTTCCATCTTTTACTGTACGTATTTCATTATTTTGTTTTCTGAATTTAAAAGCCATGATAAAATTATGCACATATTTCATTCAAAATACGTTGTATGTACAAAATGAATTTGCTTCTTCTGAATCTGATAAAAGTGGGTCTCACCTTAATCAGTTGGAAAATGTGGGACACGAGGCAAGACTACTGTAGTTGAGAACCACTGCATTAGAGACCAGCTCGGTTTATTTTGACAAGTTTGTCTCAAGCTGGACTATGTTTGCATATACGAATAGAAAAATGACAAATGAAGGTAGTTTTATGCATGATGATAGAGCACCTGACATTAACTTGAACAAATGCAGAAAGGATGCAAATAAAATTTGACTAATGCTTGCCAAGAGAAGCCACAGCATCAAACTCACCAAACACAAAAGCAGAGAATGTCAGTCTCTGGATAGGGTTCAACTTAGGACAAAGACATTGAGCTGTAACAATACAACAACGCGACGATGGCCGAGTATGCAGAGAGAAAGCCATTGAATAGGAAGAGAGTGAGTGTGTGTTTACAGCAGAGGTAGTGGTCCAGGCAGTCTAAGTGGACTGGCTGGCAGGCCCACCACACTGCTAGTGGATAAAGCCTAGTCATTAATCACAGGCCGGTGGGATCATCCCAGTGTAGCACAATACTGGGTCAAAGGGAGCTCCTGCTGTCAATCAGCTCTGAAAAGTGTATGTGTGTGATTGCAGCGGGGGAGTGTGTTTTTGATGAGAATGTGTCATTTTGCCTGCAGCCACAAAAAGCATATACTACCAAGGAATTAATGCATTAATGCAAACACCAGTGTGCAAGTGCTAGACATCATTTACATGAAAAGCATTTCAGCTCATCCATTGGGAATGAAAGCAACATTTTCTGCCCTAAAAGCTCAAGCTTGATTTTGAAAAATAAAGACAGGGTGGTTGTTTGTAAAAGGAGCACACCAATATACTATGCAGACAGCCCTGTGGCATCAGCAGCACCAGAAACACTAAATCCCCTTTCATATAATGGAAGGATGTCTCACTAGGGCCTGCTGAATGCATGCTCAACCCAGTTTTACCTCCACCAAGGAGGCTATGTTTTCTGTTTGTATGTTAGCAGGGTTGCACAAAAACAGAAATTATCATGTAAACAGAATGAGATGGCAATGGCAAAAATATGCATAAGATTCAGTGAAAAATCCATATTGGGATTACGACGGATGCTATTGTGACTAACTGCAATAGCATAAAAATTCAAAAACTTGAAGAAACACAAGACTTAATTCATATCAAAGCAAGGTATGGGTCTCTTCTTGCATATTGTACGCTGTCACCGGACAACAGAGGTCACCCTAAAATCCTATATCTGAATCTTTAATTAAGATTATATATTAATTTTGCCATTATACTGCATAACTGCCAGAGATGTACGCATTGAAACAGAGGAAAATGAGAAGAAATACACAAACTCTTTTTTAAACAATGTTCAGTGTAATCTTGAGTGCAGATTTCTTAATTTACTAGGCACACTTGAATGCAAATTCAAGTATGTCAGTGCCCCCATATGTTGCCATACAAAACAATGGTGATTACAGAGTTTACACGGTGCATTAAATGGACACCATGCCTGAAAATGTAATTTTGCTGTCACGGGTCATTTCAATAAAATGTCAATGAAATGGTCCATTGTGTCACTGTCATTAAGTTGACACCTATGGTTAAGCACATATTACTAAAAATGTAGCATCACAAAAATGACACCGCTGCGGCTTTAATCCAGGTCACCATGGTCTAAAAGTGGTGATAAAGGAGCAGTAAAGGACACAACGGAAGCTCTGTGAACTTTGCAAAAGCCAAAGCTGCTGAAACAGCCCAAACATGAAGCCAACAACGCTAAACTCTGGATGCCTTTCAGGGCGTCCTCGCTGACATACATGAGAAACGCACATGTAGAGACGTCTTGTGTATCCTCTGCTCTACTGCAGGTGGTTGACATTTCAGATGTCGAAGCTGCAAGCCTGTTCTACTGACATCAGCTCTTTTACGCAAATAAAAACCAAAATCAGTAAAATGCAAAACCTTCACAAAGATCAAAATACAACATGAATAAAAACTGCTTAAATAAATGCTATTATTGTCACACAGTGCTTTCTCCATTACTACCTGTATCATTTTAAACACGGAATATGTGTTTTATTAAATTGATTTCATGGTTGAAGCTTCACTGACAGAGCTGTGATACTGGGTGGATGAAGACGAAGGACAGAGATGCAGCAGCACAGCATCCAAAAGTCAGACAGCGGTAACCATGGCAACAGCGTCAAGCCATCCACCGGGATTTATCCAGTCTACATTTATCAATTTAGACCAGCGCACAGATCAAACGCAAAACTACAGTGTCAACAGAATGAAATAATTCAATGTGCAACTTTATTTTTGATTGTATTAAATTCTAAATTTATTTAGGTTTTCACATTCTAAATAGTTATATTATTCAAGTTTAAAGGCTGAGTTTTGGCCCTCAGTGAATGGTAAAGAGTCATTTTAATTTTTTTATTAATCAGTAATACGAAAAGACAGATATAGAATTATAAATACTTATGCAACACATGCAAAAAGATGCATATGTACATAGAAAAAGATGTACAAAGGTGGAAACAACATACAGTAAAAGATGAAAATGATGTAAATGATAAAAAAATGATAGAGAATTGAAAAAGAAAATGCAAAAGCATACAAAAAGATGAAAATCACTTAAAATATGTAAAGATAAACTGATACAAAACCATATTAAAAACATAGAAAAATGCAGAGACCAAAGCTGAAAAATATTTTTACTCTGATTTTGCAGTTTTTAAAAAATTCTTCTTTTTTAGAAGTTCTTTTTTCGCAACAAATCAATCATGTTCATCAGTACAGGTCCCACCTCTTCCACATATTCATATCTCTACAGCTTATGCACTTATTAAACACTTCTGTAAGGGTGTGGACAAAATATGTTGATTTGATTTTTGACTGTGTTTATGAGGACCTCTTTGTAACTCTGTATAACTGCTATGATATGCAGCAGCTCAGGGGGCAGAGCGGATTATACCACTTGGCAGTTTGAACCTTACTCCATCCCAGTAATTCTGCTGTTGTGTCCTTGAGCAAGACACTTTACTTTACCCACCTTGCCTTGTATGAATGTGAAGGAAGAATGGTGGTGATCGTAGAGGCTGTTGGCACAGATTGACAGCTGCATTTCTGTTATACATGTAGCTTAGTACCACCAGTGTGTGACTCTGGAGTGAATGAATAATGGATTCACTGTAAAGCGCTCTGGGTGTCTGAAAAAGCGCTACATAGATCCAATTCATTATTATTGTTATTATTATTATTATGACTGTAAACACAGAATGGAGCATTTTTTCATGGGCAATTTTCTGAAAAGAATAAATAACTAAAATACTGCAAGTTGTTCATGTGAGCTAGAATAATTTTGGCTTGAATATGATTTGTTCCAACTTGTGACACTGTAAAATTTGAATATGAAATGTTAAAATTCTGTTTTCTGGGACCTCATTGGTCTGCAATGCACTTTAGCTCAACTATGATTAGTTCTTACTTGTTTTCTCTAACTTTCTTTTCATGTGCATCTTTCTCAGAACTGACAGAACTGAGCTTTTTTTTTTACACCACTCTACTTTTACAAACCTCAATCCCAATAACAATGCATTTTCACAGAGACACCTTTATAAAATACACATACATCCTGATAGCAGTAAGTATTGATTTATTGCCTGCTTCTACTTGGAGGAATAATTTTGCTTTCTGATGTTCCTCCAAACTAGTTTGTGGTCACAGGTTGAAGTTCCGTCTCCAAACAGATGTTCTAAAATGTGCCGTAGTGAAGTTTCCCACTTTCCAAACTGGATCACCGTGCAGCCTTGCCTCTCTGGCCCCCTGGGTGAGACAGCAGTCGTATTCTGTCGGTCAGCCTCTACACACCTGCATCCCCAGCTGGACCTCCGATTCCCCCACCCTTCCTGATCCACAACGCTCTACTCCCAGCTGCCTCGGCTATTTATAGGCCCTGTTTCATTTCCACACCTGCAGGGAGGCAGAGTTGTCACAGTGGGCCCACAGAGCCTCTCTGGAATACTGCATGGGATTGAAAATGCACCTTGCTGATGCAGGAACTTATTCTTGTCACTCTCTCCCCGTGGACTCGCATGAGACTATTTAGTTGTGGATGTGCAGTGCGGTATGTGGTGCACAGATAACGCAGAAAAAGGAAGCCGTGTCAATACGATTGGAAGAGTGAGAGGTATAGATGTGGATTACAGTTTCTAAATAATCTTGTGTGAAGTCAAACACATGCATGGACAGGCTGCATTAGAGCTTGGTGATAAAACAATAATTATTGTGGTATATCAATCAATCAAACTTTATTTATATAGCACCGATCATAATCTCTAGATTATTTCTAGGCGCTTTACAACTCAAGGCCGAAATCTTATGACTATACAGAGAGTAAACCCAACAGAACCACCGAGAGCAAGCCAAGGGCGACAGGGGGTATATTTGAACACTGCTGAATATATTTGCTGCGATATATACAGTACATTTATGTTTTGCTTTAGGGTCCATTTTGGTTTTGTTTTCAGTAAAAGAAGAACTCAGATCCCACTATTTTGTCCAGTTTAACCCATTCTGTTGATTATTTTGTTATATGTTTTAGTTCTTTCATTAATTTTTGTCCATTTTGTTAAATTTTTGTCCATTTTTGTCCAGTTTGTTGATAATTTTGGTTATTTCTGGTCATTTTCTCAATCATTTTGTTCAGTCTTTATCATTTTTGTCCATTCCTTGTTAATTTTTCTTAGTTTTGTGTTATATTGCTGATGATTTTGTTCATTTGCAGCTCATTTGGTTTATTTTGACTGAATGTTGTGGCCAATTTTGGACTACAATTGTGTTATTTTGCTCATGTTTGCAATTTGTATTTTCAATTTCTTTATAGGTATCTGCAAAAAAAGACTTGCAAAACGTTGCAAAAAAGATCAGCAGGGGTAATTCTAAGGCAAAAAATTGAGTTAAAATCATTCAAAAACAGTGTAATTTGAAATAGTAGATATGAAATGTGATTTTTAAATGGGATATGGTAAAAGGTGCATCAAGGAAGAGGTTCCGTGGACTGAGGATTCCCAGTTATATATAAAATACACAAGGAACTTATCAAAATGTTTAAAACAAGCCTGACTGATCTTTTTTTTAAACATGTTGCAGACCCCAAATTGAGAAATGGTTGGATAATGTCAAATAAAAAGAAGTTGGCTGGACAAAGTATGAAAAACACAAGTCAAAGTAAATTTCAGTCACGTTGCATTAGATTTCAATCTCATTTTTCCACCTGGCTGAATTTTTTCGGACAACGTTTTCTGTGCTTTTTCTTGCTGCACACTGCACGAATATTACTCTCGTGCAAACCTGATTAACAGGAGCCAATGAGGTATTGCTAAGTAAGTGCAACAACACATAAAACTTCCCATTTTCCTCCCACATTTCCGTTTTCTTTTTTTTTCCTGTCATGCTTTTTCCGTGGATGTAGTGGGCTGCGGATCCAGTCAGCGGATTACATTATCAGTCTGACCTAGTTGCCAGCTATCTCCTGAGACCTGAGGAGCCAGGCTTTCTGCACAGCCTTCCGCTGCTACAACACGCACACTGTGTAACTTTAATTTATCAGGGGGAAGAGGAGGGAGAAATGTGACAGGTTGACAGTTCTCTTTGCCTGCCACTCTGAGCACTGCCTCTCCCCGCAGTGAAGGGTCCTCGCTATACAACACTGCATTACTGAGAGTGACTGGTATTCAGAAAACTGCAAACTAGAGCCGGGCAACACGGCCAAGAATGGTACCAACGTAAACATTTTAATAGCGGCCAATGTCGAAAATGATCATGATGAAGAGCAAATTCTACACTTTCATAATGTGAGCTTTCACTGATGAGCACTGAGGCAGAAAATGTCAAATTTCTAATATTATACTACAAAGAAATCAGTCTCCCATTATTTTCAGCTCAAGACCCAGAAGATTAATCTGATGTTTCCTCAAAGCCAAAGTTTAAAATAAATAAATAATGAATAAAATCCATAATGCTGTTTAAATGCATTTTACTCTTTAAATGTGAATGATAACAAGGACTGTATAATGTATTTTGTTCATTTTGATTTGATGAAAATAGTGTCAAATCAGAATGAATAAAATAAACAAACAAAATTTTGCCCAAAAGAAACAAATGAAATGTAACATCATTCACAAAATGAAAAAATAATGAGCAAAATTAGTAAAAGTACTTAACATTAATAAAAAAACACAATAATGAACAGAAAATAAAACAATATAATTCACAATATGAACCCAACTGAATAGAAGTGAATGAAATAATTGACAAAATTAAAAATATACCAAATGATTCACAAAATGATCAAAACCAAACAAAATAAGTCACAAAATGAACAAAAAAACAAATGACAAGATCTACTTGAATCAATAGAAAATAGCAAAAGAAATCCACAAGATGAACAAATTGGAAGAAAAATGAATTAAATAATTAACAGAACGAAAAAAGTGCAGAAAAATTATTAACAAAAATAATAAATGAGAACAAAATAATTTTAAAAAGGAAAAAAAAAAAGAGTTGTGAAATGAATGAAATAAACAAATAAAACTGGCAGAATCAACATGGAATAAAAATGTATAAAATACTAACAAATGAAATGAAAAAAAGCTGAAATCACTCACAAAAATAAAAAATAATAATCTTCAAAATTAACCAAACTGAATAAACATAAACAAATTGTAAGATTTTTTAAATAATTAAAATAATAACTGAAATAATTAACAAAACTAACAAACATGAACAAATATAAACCACAAAATAAAGAAATGAAAAAAATTCAACAAAAATATTCAATAAAATGAACACAACTAAGCAAAAACAATCAACCAAATCAACAAAAACATTAGTAATATGATTCAGAGAGAATAAAATGAACAAAATAATCAAGAACATGAGTAAAAAAATGAACTAAATTAAAAAAAATCTGAATTAAACAATCAGCAAAATCAACAAAAATAACCAAACTAATTAACACCATTAAGACAAATGACCAAAATAGTCAATTTAAATAAGATAATATTTAAAAAATAAGAAACTAATAAACAAATAAGCAGCCCAATGAATAAATAAATCAATAAATATGTCACAATGTGAAACGTGAAATATTTCTCAGCCATGTCTAATCCTCACATTTAAAGATTAAAATACATAAAAACGCTCATTAATGTGGATTTACTGTGTCTACAGTTAAAAATAACAAAGATTTTAGAGTAGTTTAAGTCATTTTTTTCAGTTTGACTAAAAAAAATAACACATTTGTCTTTCATGTTTTGAGCCAAAAACCTCTCAGCAGATTTTTAAATTTTTGCTTTTTTTCCCCAAGTCAGTTTTATTTGCTGAAGAGCTCCTTCTTTCGTCTCTCAGGGATGCTGATTTTTGTCATTTTCTTGTTTCTTTTCTTTCCCTTTGATGTCAGATTTCTCCTTTTCCAAACTCCGTTTTCATTTCTGATTCGCCCGTTGATTAGATGAGTCTTTTGTTCTCTGGCAGCCACCGTAGCCTTTCACTCGTCATGAAGTGTCATGATTTTAATTCCACTACTGCACACCGCTTTGTGATTTTAAGTCTTTTGTGTTCTGGATCGTTTCTTTTCAAAGCCTAAATTATGCCTTTCCTGCACTAATTGCAACATGATTGATTTTAGCAGATTAATTGAACAGTCATGTCTCCGTATGCAGACCATATTCTTTAAAATGAACTTAAATCCTGCTGGTTTCAGAGCTGGAGAGAGAATTTTACCAAAGCGGCGTTTCCTTCTTTTTGTCATAACTCCTGTAAAATGGCTCAGGCTGACCTTTTAAATATTGTTTGAGTCAATATGAACCTGAGTGACATTGTATCTGCTTTTGTCTTTTTGGAACTGTAACTATATGTTATTGCAGTATGTATTTGTTTTTTATCTTCAGGGCTATTCTGGTTTCACTTTCAGCTGAATAGGAACTTTAATTGCACCAATTTGATCCATTTTGAACAATAAATAATTTCACATTAAATTTATATAAATAAAATCAATATACATATGATTAAAATTAAAGTGAGATAACATAAGTAAATAAATTCATAAACATAAAGAGAGCAATAAAAATGACTAAAATCCACAAACTCAGCAAAAAAATAAAGAAACAAGAAAAAAATAATTAAGAAATTGGGACAAAAATTAACATGTGTTTGACAAAATAATCAGGAACACTAAGATAAATAAACACAATAATCAATAAAAGATTATGGAAAAAAACTGCACAAACTTAATTAAATGAGCATCATTAGCAGCAAAATGAAAAAAAATCGACAAAACTAACTAAGAAGAAAAAACGTAATAAAATGAGCAAAAATGAGCAAACAAATCAACAAAACAAACCGCACAATAGACAAATATGAACCAAATTTACAAAAATTTAAAAATGAAAAAAATGACCAAAATAATTGACAAAATAATCAATAAAATGGACAAAATGAAAAAACTAAACAACAAAATAAAGTCCAAAAAGGACAACATGACTGCCAAAATTAAAAAAAATTGAAAATATTCAACCAACTGAACAAAATAAACAACAAAATGGGCAAAAATGAACAAACTAGTCAATAAAATAAAAATGCCTGCAAAATGGACATAAATAAAGAAAATACCCAACAAAATTAACTTATCAATCAACCAATTGAAAAAGATAAACAACAAAATGGACAAATATGAACAAAACAATCAAGAAATTGTCAATGCACCAAAAGGTCCCTGTGAAATCAACAAAAATGAAAGAAAAATGAAAGAATAAGGGCAACAATAAAATGGGCAAAAATAAACATACTCATCAACAAGATAAAAATTGAACAAAAACATCATCAACATGAACAAAATAAACAATAAAATAGACATAAATGGACAATTCAATTGACAAGATGGACAGCAAAAAAACAAAAAAGAAAACAACGGAAATAGACAAAAATGAACAAAAATCACAAAATCAACAACAAAATAGCCAAAAATCAGTAAGATAATCAATGAAGTGGACAAAAATGAACAAACCAGTCAGCAAAATGAGCAAAAAACATATAGCAAAATGGACATACATACAGAAAATAATTAACAAGTATTGAAAAATTAATTAACACATTGAAAAAAATTAGCCAATAAACTGAATAAAATTAATAACAAAATCAACAAAAACGATCAAAATAATGGATAAATTGTCAGTGCAGTCAAAACTCCCCATGATCCACTGTGTTTTTTTTCAGTTTTCTATTATTCACCTTCTCTCCACGTAGACAACAGGTACAGGTGAGTGTTTCTGGGTCATGCCTACTAAACCCCGCCGGTCTGGTTTGGTGTGAACATTTCAGGGGTGGAGGTGGGTGTGGGGGTGTACGTGTGTGTGTGTGTGTGTGTGTGTGTGCTGCCAGATTAGGCTCCAACCTATGCCAAGGTTATAAACAGGCTGTTATCAGGCTTCCAAACAGAATAATCCTCCTGTATCAGCTCCCAAACATATGGGGCCACACAAAGCAGCAGCAGCAGACACCCCCCTTTTAATTACACCGAGGAGGGGGGCACCACCTCTAGCCCCACGCCTTTCACTGCTCTCATTTAGACTCTGACTGTGTGGATGTGTGCATATACACGCACACACACGCACACACACACGCACACATATACAGTATTAAAATATGTGGGTTAAATGTGATTAAAAAAGAAAATTATCATAAACTGTCATCATGTCTTTACTGTACATAAATCTATAAATGATGATTACATTATTTACTTGTAGAGTAATCAAGAGAATGAACAAGAATCAATGAAATAATCAAGAAAATGAACAAAAATAAGCAGGAAGTGAACAAAAAAAGTGACAAAAACCGCCTGCAAAATGAACAAAATAATCTACAAACAGCAAAACAATCAACTAGCTGAATAAAATAATCAATAAAAATGGACAATATGTACAGAAAAGTGACAAAAACAAAATACTCCACAAAAATATTATAATAATCATAGAAATGAATAAAATGAGCCACAAACAAAAAAATGATGCACAAACTGAACAAATTAATCAACAAACAATGCACAGGAAAAAAAAGCCACAAAATGGACCAAAGAGTTCACAAACTGAACAAAAATGTACAAAATAAAGAAAATCAACTGGAAACAAACAACTAAATAATTGAAAAAAAAAAAAATCAAATAAATTAACAAAAATGAAGAAAAAACTGAAAAAAATCACATAAATGAAAAGAGAATGAACAAACTGAGTAAGAAAATTAACAAGTAGGAAAAAAATTAACAAATTGAAGAAGTACTAACCAAACAAAATAATTGAACTAATGAAGAAAATGGATAACATAAGAACAACATGACAAAATAACTAATGAAAAAAATATTTTAAAAAATCAAGCAAATGTACAAAAATGATCAAAATAGCCAAGGAAAAAAATTGAGAAAATCCAACAAATGACCAAAAAATCCTAAAATAACAAACTTGTGAGTTTAAAGCACCTGTTTAAGAGACTTTGTGTGCTCCTGTCAGGTTTAAAACATCCGATTGTGTGGTTCCATCTGAAAGGAATAAATTCCTCCATGTTTTATATACTACGTACAGATTTTAAAGTCTTGTTCAATAAAGTTTAAATGTCACCGAGGTGTAATAACGGCCGTCGTATAAATGTGGCGCTTGGAAAAGCTATGCAAAAATGACGCCGTCCCTTTCTGCTCATGCAATAAAGTTTTATTTGGCTGAATCGGCCAATAAAAGAGGGCTTTGAAGGTTGTCAACGGGGAGTAATTGGTCCCTTTTACACCACGGATCATATTTCTCACAAGAGGTTTTTTTTTTAACAGCATGAATGAGTCTTGACAGGAACCTAAGGAGAACGTTCAGGATACAGATGTGACTTCACAACCCAGAGCAAATAAAAAACACATGTCTGAAAATTCGAATACGCTGCATTATGTCAGATATGTGGGTCATTTCTGCTCATACCGCCATGTACTTTTTTCATTTCTGGTTAACGTTGTTGACAATTTTCTTCATACTGTTGATTATTTCGTTCATTTTGTTGATAATTATGTTCACACTGTAGATCCTGTTTGCTAGTTTTTGTTCATTCTATTGATAATTTTGTTCATTTGTTGATTATTTTGATAATTTTGGATTGTATTATTGACTACTTTGTTCATACTGTTGATTGTTTTGTCATTTTTGTTCATTTTGTTGATAATTTTCTTAATAATTTCATTTACAATGTGGATTATTTTGGTCATTTTTTCATCTAATTGATCATTTTTCGTCATTTTATTGTTAATTTTCTTCATATTGTTGATTACTTTGTTCATTTTGTTGAGAATTTTGTTGTTTTTTGTTCACTTTATTGATAGTTATTTGGTTCATTTTGTTGATCAATTTTATCATTTATTGATAATTATGTCTGTATTGTAGATTCATGTTCATGTTCTTTTGCAATTGTTTGGTCATTTCGTTTATTACTTTGCTCATTTTGTTCATTTTATAAATAATTTTGTTCATACTTTTGATTATTTGTTCATTTAGTTGATATTTTTTTTAGTTTTTGTTAATTTTATTGATTATTTTTCTCATTTTATGTTAATTTTATGTAATCTTTTCCATCTTGTAATGCTCCTCTTATGTTTGATTCACTTTATACTTGACTGAAATTGAATGATATATATACACTTGTATTGTCATATATTTTTAGGGCTAAGTTCTAGTGATACATTACATTTTATACAGTAATGAATCTTAATTTTATTGTTATAATTTAATCATTACAATGCATAACACTTTTTTTGAGTATGTTTCATTGTTGCATAATTTTCTTGTTATTTCATATTTTCTGAATTATTTAACTTTCACACAGGAACAAAACTCACCTTTTAAACTTGAATAAAACACTAATTTGACATTTATCACCATAATTATCAACATGAACTGATGTGAACATTTTTATTGTGACATCATTTTTGGCTGTGATGCACTGCCAGATGAACACGCAGCTCGAGCCTTTCTCTGGGTTTTCAAATGAACGATGGCGATACACAATAACAGCCCATGCTTTTGGCAGCTGCAGATCCCACCCCCCACCCCCCCGGACAGAGGAAAGAGTGTAGACCCTAATGACGTCCAATCTTCTCTGTCACGCCGGGCTGGAGGCTCACCAGGGCAAAAATCGACCGACAGCTCAAAGTGCTGTTAACAGGTTTGGAGGAGTCTTCGCTGATGCACAAAACACACCTTTATTTTGAACACAGGTCACTGAAAGCATGCCGCGGTCTTCTCTTACCAACAATTAAAGTTTACAGATTCAGGACATGAAGGAAAACAAACAGATTTCCAAACACTAACACTGAAACTTTATTTTGAAGATGTGTTTGAAGGTTATGGATCAAATTCACCCTCAGTTTGTCAGTCGAGCATTTGTGACATTTTCAAAAATTGTGTTGTTTTGCACTCCCTATTGTTAAATATAACCCATATAACTCCAAATAAAGAATATAGTCATCAATACCTATAATGCGGTAAAATGTACCCGTGTGTAATACAATGATTTTCCATTGCTTGAATATTATGCGTTTTTAGGCTAAAGGTAAGGAAAGATAAAAGATAAAATAAGGAAATTTGCATTTACAGCAGCAAAAATAGAAGGGTAATAGCGTAAAGTACAGGCAAGAGCAGCAAAAAAAAGTATGTAAGGTGGAAAATATGTACAACCCCTGTGGCAAAAAAGTTGGGGTGTAAATAAAATGTACATAAAAATTAATAAATCAAAAAAAAAAAAACTGGAGGAGCATCTGACAATTACTTAGGTTAAGTGGCAACAAGTCAATAATGTGACTGGGTATAAAAGATGAGGTTCACCAATCTGCGACAATCTGTGCCTAAAACTTCCGAGACAATTTCAGAAAAATGCTCCTCAAAAGACTTTGAAGATCTCACCATCAACAGTGTATAATATCAAAAGATTCAGAAAATCAGAAGGGTCAAAACTGGATGTTTGTGATCTTCGGGTCCTCAGGCGGCAATGCATTAAAAACAAATACGATTCTCTACTGGAAATCACTACATGGGCTCAGGAACATTTCAAGAAATAACTGTCTACGAAGACAGTTCACAGTACAATCCACAAATACAAGTTAAAGCTGTATCATACAAAGAAGAAGCCACATGTCAACACAATCCAGAACGTCGCCAATGCGTTATTTTACAGAGCAGTGGACAGAACACCCCCCAGCAGCAAGGTCCTGGGTTCGAACCCAGTGCCAGAAAGCATTCTGTGTACTCCGGATTCCTCCCACAACTAGAAACATGCATTTAGGTTACATGGTCACTCTAAATTGTCCACAGGTATGAATGTGAGTGTGAATGATAGTTCTTCTCTACATGTCAGCCCTGCGATGAAGTGGCCTTCCAATACACTGCTGATGATTAAATAAATTGATTTGTGAAGTGAATGATTTCATCGTGACAGTGAATTTTGACTTATTTGGCTGTTTTAGGCATATAATAAATCCTAGTTGTTTTTGTGCTAAATACGTTTTTTCATTGTACCTCATAAGACGTAAATGTCACCTGCTGTAATAATTTGTAAACTAAACACCAGACCAAAGCTGGTGATAACCCTGCAGCAAATGAAAGCATGTATCTGTGTTGTGCCACAGACAATCTGTTTGAGATCTGAAAGCCTTTTTGTCTACAAGCTTCTCAGACTACCTCTGTCTGAAGTCATTCCCTCCTTTGATTAAGACTTGAGGGTAGACCTTTAAAGTGTCACGTGGTTGCTTGCAGTGTAGCATTTAACACAACATCTATGATCTTTTTAATTACTCACAGTCCACCTTAAGGAAAACAAAGAGGGAAGTGCTTTTATTTTGTAAGTTTTGTGCTTTTTATCCTTACTTTTAGACTTTTATCAATTAAATATTAGCGAGAGGGGAAGTTAACAATAGAAACACCAGAATTTGCTGGATACTGAAAAAATCCAGGTGGGTCAAGTTTAGCCAGATATCATTTCTAGCACACAAAACCATTCTCTGTCACTGTATAAAAAAACAAACACAAGTCATAAATCTGTCTCTTTTTCATCAAAATCTGTTATAAATGACTTAACATATCTTTCAGATCACATACAAATTAAAGCAGAAAAATCTTGCACACTCTGTTTTGGCCTTTCCAACATTCACGAGGTACACGTGAGCAGCTCATCCCATCAATAGAAAAACAAAACATAACAACTATGCTCATCAATTTTGACATCATTCTGTCAAAAAAGGGGAAAAGTAGTTATTAAAAAAATGGAGAAAAAACTTGGAAAAATAAAAAATTTTAAATAAATAATATAGTAAATAGAAAATAAAGAAAAAATAAACTATGTATAACTACAAAAAATACATTTCACCTTTGACACAAATGATACATTTCAGTATACATAGCTATAATAAACACAGGTTAAAAAGTATTTCCATAACAACAACACACAATATCTCAGTGATTACAAAGATCAAACACAAACAAATGCAGCTTCCTAAAAACTTCACTGCATTTCAACAGGGGTCAAATTGACCCCTTAGCAATTACAGGTATAAGATCCAAAACTTCTAATGAAGTCAAAGTCAAAAACTGGAGCTTATCAATATTGTCTTAAAACTGAGTAATGAACAATTGAACACCAGTGGAGGGTAAATTTGACCCAGTGGCTGTTATAGGTATAAATCCCTATATTTGGGAACAGGATGTATATGGACGTAACATCAGAGAGTGTAAATAAACACAATTTTAGGAAAATGTAGATTTCATTGTTTCTTTAAATCAAAATAATAAACAACTGAAAACCAGCTATGGGTTAATTTAATATAAATCCACATATGTGTAATCAGCATGTACTGTATGTTAAACAAAAGAAAGCGTACATTAACACAATTTTAGGAAAACTGGGAGACTTCTGTGTTTTCTTAAAACAGAGTAATGAACAATTCAACACCAGCTGTGGGGCAATTTGACCCAGTGGTTACAGGTATAAATTGCCATTTTTTAATTGGAAAAAGCATAGTTACAATATGACAAAAATACACATTAGTTATTTGGATTATGTAAATGTGCAAGTGTATGTACATTATATATAAATACCCATGCAACAGTCAAAGGAACAGGAACACCTCTGACACCCCCATCACTCAACATGTCTGAACAGATTCACTACACAAAGCTGGTTATCTGTATATTATTTAAAGCAATAGGCATATGTTTTAAGTGCGTAATACCTGCAATTCTCTGAAATGTGAAATAAAAAGTTACCATTTGTGAAAAAACTTGTCAAATCCTCATATTCTTAATCATGATGTGCATATATAGGCTCTATTTAACACAGTGGGAGTCAGCATGCTTTGAAGAAAACTGGGAGACTTGAATATTTTCTTAAGACTTAAGAGTAATGAACAACTGAACACCAGCTGTGGGTAAATTTGACCCGTTGGTTGTTCTAGTGCTAAGGAGGTGTGTTTGTGTCATCAGGTCTCTGGTGGCTGATTTGATTTCACAGCTGGAGGAGCTTTTGGTAAGGAAATATTTGAGTGCAGCTGTAAGCCAAAGTGTCAGCATCTATCCATCGCAGTGAGAAAGGCCCCAAATAATAATCAAACACTCTCGTCTCTTTGGAGCAGCGCTGCCAGCACCACCGAAAACAGATAGACAAACACAATGAGTGTCTCCACATCCCTGCTCTGACAGGAGACGGCGGCAGAGTCGGGGTAAACGGACGGCTCGGTGCGGCACGGCGGCCCCTAATGATCTCCCCTCTGTTTCAGCGGACTGAGAAAAGCCATTACCTCCCGCCACATTACCCTGCCATCCCTCACATGGTGGATGGCTCCTCTCTCCCATGAGCACCTTGCTCCAGTCATGGCTGGCAATGCTCACCTCCTTACCGCCTCCTCCTCAACCCTGTCCACCCTCCTCCCTCTGAAAGCCCCAGCTCTATACATCACATTTAACACTTTGACACTAACAGTCTATAATGTTTCTATTCTACAAAATCACTCTGCCAACTCCAGGATAGCAGAGCAGGGTCTGAGGAAAATAAATACCACTCTTAGCCACTGGCAGTAAATTCTAAAAGAAAAAGAAAAAGAAAAAGTACAAAAAGAGCCTCTTATAGAGACTCTTCGAAGTCGGTGCAGTGGAAGGAAGTGAGGGATAATTTCAATCGATACACATTACAGCCTGAACAGACAGCAACAGCTCACGTTTTCCATGACAGACTGTCCTCACTATGTACAGAAGCCATAAAACCATATTTTTCGGGACGTCAACACTCCTCGCGAGCACTTCATAGCTGCATAAAAGAAGCATTTCACTGTATTAAATTATTAAAATCGAAAAGTGGCATGAATAAATAAAGCCTGCTTGAATAAGTGATGTGACAAGACAGACTTGAGGCATGACCTTTGAAAGTGTCTCAATGTGTCAGCGCCGTTGACAAAACAGAGGGACAGAGTTTAAATGTATGTGGCCAAAATAAAAGGAACCAAAAAGTTGATGTATTGGAGAAAAAAAGCAGTAATAAGGCTGTAAATTGAACACGTCAGAAAAGATTAGTCTGCTCAAAAACAAAGGAAACCGAGGGCACCCACACTACATTGCATTACAATTTGTTTCTTTTGTCTGTCTTTTTAATATAAGTGTTTACTTGGGCAAAATCCAATCATTTCATTCTGTGCCAGTGTATTTCATGTATATAAACAAACATTTGCTCGACCTCGCTGGAGTATTAGCTTTAATGTATCGTCAGCATGCCTGGCTTTGAGAGGGCATTAATTTTAATTCGCCGATTTAAACACTCCAGTTTGTCGCAATCCTTCATCGCAGTACGCCACCAAGTCAACACATACAATAGGCCTATTTTTCAATCTAATGGTGGAGCTTACTTGCCATTAGTGGGAAAAAAACTGCTTTTGCCTGTGAACAAGCCACTCAAAATGTAACGTGCATTTCAAAATGAATTTGAATAATTAATTTCAAGTTAAAACAGACATGAATCCAAGAAACAAGCCGGGGAAGGGAGCTGGAAATATATTTTCTTGCCCCGAGGCCTGAGGATCCCTCATCTTAGAAAGCTGGAAAATCTAGTGTTTGAGGATAGAGTGTGTAATCTCCAGTGAATCTAATGAAACAAAGTAAAAGATAACGCCACATTTCATCACGTCGGAGACAGAGTGCTTCCTCTGGCTTGCCCTTGAGGTGGCAGGAATCCATAATCTGAGGAAATCATTCTTTTTATGTAGTTGAGGTGTCACAAGCCCCTGTTTGACCCGACTCTTAAGACAATTGATTTATGAGCAGATCTGAGGCTTGGAGCCAAAAGTCTACACCTCTGGAAATGATTTATTTTAAAATATAAAAAGGTGCCTGAGAAAAAAATGAGAGTAACGACTGTCACATAGGTGTAGATTGCAGGGGTGGATTTATCCCTGTCATTATTAGTGAAATGTGCATTTGCCCCAACAAAACAGTTTAAATTCATGGTTTGCTTTTTGGTATTATTAGTCCATTTTTTAAACTTTGGATCTCTAAAACTCTTGCCTTGCATAAATAATGGCATTTTGGAATCTTTTTGAGTTCCGTTTGTTGATTTTTTTGTTCAGGTTATTCATTATTTAGTTAGTTTTTTTGTTTTTCTGCATGATGTCGATTATATAGTTAATCTTATGTTAGCTTTTGTTTATATTTTGGATTGATGTTGTTTATTTGTTCATTTTGAGCCACAATTTGCTCAGCGCTTGCTTATTTTTGCTCCTTGTGAAGCTTATTTTGTTCAAGTTTATCCATTTTATTATGCATTTTGTTTATTTCTTTTCATTTCTTTTGTCAATATTGTGTTAATTTGTATTCATGGATTAATGTTATTTATTTGATTGTTTTGTTCCTCAGTTTGCTCAGTTTTTTTCATTTTTGCTCATTCTGACACTTGCTTTGTTCATTTTTGTTCATTTTGTTGTTTATTTTGCTCATTTTTGCTCATTCTGATATTTACAGTATTGTTAACATTTGCTCATTTTGTTGTCCAGTTTGTTTATTTTTTCCTTCATTTCTTGAATATTTTGCTCATTTGTTGTTTATTTTTGTTCACATTGTGGAGTAGTGTTGAATATTTTTTCATTTTGTTCCTCATTTTCCTCAGTTTTTGTTCTTTTCGATCATTCCGTCATTTATTGTCTATTTATACTAATTTTGCTGCTTATTTTTTGCATTTTTGCTCATTCTGTTGCCCAAGTTGTTGATTTTGGTTAATTATCTTGATCACTTTGTTCATTCTTTATTAAGTTTTTTTTTCCTTTTGTTCACACTAAAATGTATAGTTCTCATACCTTTCTTGAACTATACACTTTTGTCTAAACGAAAAGAACAAAAAATTTAATCTATGTTTAAACAAGACAAAATGAAACTGTTTGAGAGATTATTCATTCTTTGTTAATATCTGTTCATAATGTGGCTTCATTTGTCAATGTTTTTGTTCATGTTATTTCTCATTTTGGTCAGTTTTGTTCTGTTTTGCTCTTTTTGTCACTCTGTACATTTTTTCCTCATTGTGTTAAGATTTTCTTGATTTTTGCTCATTTTTATGTTTAATTGAACCATTTGGATCAAATTTTTTGTTCATTTCTGTTCATAATGGAGGTTTTTCATGATTATTTCTCACTTTGCTCAATGTGCCACTGATTTTGTACGTTTCTCACTTTGTTATTCATTTTAGTCAGTTTTGTTGATTATTCTTTTTATTCTTTGTTCCCATCAGAAACTTACAGTGAAATCCCTACATCATTCAAGATACCCTACTACAAATGTCCATCCCAGTGTTCAAAGAAAACCTTGCAGTGTCACAAAGCCATTTAGACAGACAATGGCCTCTCACTTCATATGCAGTATAAACACAATCAACTTGGAACTACAAATGAAGCTGTAGTGTGTGAAACATGTTTGATCATGCAGATTTTGTTATTGCAATATTGAACATTTACCACAATGCATTCTCATATATGTCAAAATCAGACATTTAGAGAAGTCGCCTTCCATTCTGACATGTCCTTGCCCATTCCTTTGCAGTGAGCTTGTCTTTATTATTTAATTAAGCTACTACGGCCGTTACATTAATAATTGAGTGTGAGAGGAGACCCAGGGCAGCCGCAGGCTCTGGCGCATTGGGCTTCCTGGCGAGGAGTGTATTAAAAATGTGTGTGTTTATGTCCCCAGGGCGTCTGTCCTGGCTGCATAAAATTGAATTGGTTATATCTAATATATCATCCCCTAAGGGTGGGTGGGTGTGGAGGAGCAGGGAGAGCTGAGATGGTTGCATCCTGCCAGCAGGGAATGAGTCGGATCTTAGAGATTCAGAGGAAGACGCATGAGGCTGTGACGTTAATGTCCCTCACAATCAAATCGATGGCTGTCCGAATTCTCAATGTGCATGGCCTTAAGCTAGGAGCAAGAAGACAAGCCCAGAACCAGATTAAACCCACTCCTTACCGCAGTCTTTGTTCACTTCTGGTGTTTGGGCTGCCCATGATGCATTCACTGAGAATGGGTGGAAGATTTCTTATGAAAACGGATTACAAGCAGATACCAAACACGGGCAAGGAAAAAGCTTATGGCATTCATATAGATTCTAAGAGGATGAATGTTGGTGACAATGTGAGTGTGCGAATGTAGAAGCAGGGAAAACATCACTCATGATCCCTCCTTTTACAGACTGAGGGGCTGACTGCAAATACACTCTCTCTCTGTCTTCCTCCACCTCTCCTCTTATCTGCTATCCCACCATCCCCCACTCCACCTCCACATCCAGCCAGCTCCGTGCCTTTATCCAACTCTGCACCTTTAAGGCCTCCAGACTCCAGAGGAATGAGCATTTTAACACCACCATTAAGGTCAGGGCCTAAATTATTGATCTGCCACCTCTATCAGCATAACGGTCACGTAGCCAGTATCACAATCTAACCCTGCCGCCCTCGGCCAGCTCACTGCAGCTCCCTCAATTAGAGAGAGATTCTCATTACAAAGGGAGACAGCGAGAGTGAAAGAGAGCAAGGTAGAGGAAAAAAGAGAGAGAGAGGTCCATTTGGGGGGCGGGGGGGCAGCAGGCATTCTTTACACCCACCCACCCACTCTCTCCTCCCCCTCTCCCTCCACCTCTCCCACTTCCACCTCCTCCTCCCCCTTGAAGTCTCCCATCATCTCCCCAGACAAGACCCAAAGATGACAGGTCTTATCCTCACCAAAATGCGGGCGATAAGGCAGCTGTAAAAGAATAATAAAAGAATAATGCATGGAGGATGAAAGAGAAAGGCAGACAGGGGGAGAGGCAGAGAAAAAGGAGAGAGAGCAGGAGAGAGAGGCAGGCCAGGGAGGGGGCAGCAACATAAATAAAGATGCAGCACAGTTGGTCTGGATCTCCTAATGAATTCGGAAGGTCCTGGATCAATAACATCAGCGCACTGACGACACATCACAAATGCCAAAGGAGCTCGCTGCTTTGAGCCCAGCCCGAGGAAAAACAGACATTTACTGCATGCCTCTGCTCGATGATCTTAATAGTGAAAATGACTAAAAAAACACTGAACGCATACAAAATTGTCAGGGCAAAATGGTTGAAAAGGCGGCAAAGTGTGTGTTTGTGTGTCATGGAGCTTCTTAACAGCAGAGAGGGAAGCAGGAAGCAGCCTTGATGCTTGGTAATGGGGATGATTTCCACCTAGAAGATGCTGTGATAGTAGCTGTGCTATCAGTGCTATTAGTGATGCTGATGACAGATGGTTTCTTTGTCTCTATTTAGATTTATTTTCACAGCTGTCAGAAAAAAGAAGATGCAGAATACACTATTACCAAGAACAAACGGCCAAAAATGAGCCAACTTCTGATATCTTGGTCAAACTGTTTTTGTGCCGCTCATGCAAAGAGAACATGTAGTGAATGTTTTGGCAAAGTGTCTTCTCTGAGTGGATCAAAGCAGACACTGACTTGGGTCTGAAATCATGCCCTCTCTCCCCGTTCGCTCATACACAATCATGGTCTAATGGCATTCCATTAACATAATTGCCAACATAACTAGTGTTCCGTGTCTCAGAGCCATTCCCCAACTACATGGAAAGAAACAGAAAGATGAGAGGAGATGAAATTGAGCCAAACTGGGACCTTCCCCAAAAACATATTGTGGGTGTTTAAGCTGGATCCCCCTTGCCCGCATTTCAAAGCACTGCCGCTTTGAAGACCCCCTGGGAAGGCTCTGGCATCTCAAGGAATGTGATGCCAGAATGTGTGTGTGTGTGTGTGTGTGTGTGTGAGGGTACATGTTTGTATGCAGCACAGATAGTAGGAGGAAGAGCAGAGCTTCCTTCACATGTTGGTGTCTGCTTCAGCGTTCAAAGATTGAGCCCCGATGCTTGCCTCACACCAAACACAACCTGCCAGGCGAAATGAAATTCCCATTATTTTTAATTAATCCCTAATTAAAATATATTACTCCACAGATTCCACAAATCTCTCTTAATATGCAAATGTGACCAATTCAAGGATATTTACATATCATTAATTAAGGCAGGCACATTCTCTTAGTCTAATGAGCTGTGGCCTGGGTCTGCCAAGGAAAACTAAACGCCAGGCTCAGGAGTGAGTAAGCACAGCCACGGGGGGATGCAGCTCTCTGTTGAGTCAGGACTATCAGCCGTTAACTCCGGGGTGAAGTAGACAACAACAACTCTGCTAGGCTGAGAGGAAAAATCCACCCTGAAACACTTTAACATCGTTAAAAACTCCTACCGGCGCTGAGGCTTGCATCCTTGTTTCTATTTGTCCTGGTGCTGTTTTTTCCTCATTCATGAGGAGCACTGGGAAAACAAGGCAGGATGTGACATCATGCTGGGGCTTTTTCAGTGGAGTTACGAAACAGTATGATGTGTAACCATGTCAGTATCAGCACCTGAAGCCAGGTAAGATGAGGTTTGATTCTTTAACTTCTCCTTTTAACAGTTGATTCAAAATTGAAATATGATTCCATTCAAAGACAAAAACATCCTCTTATGTGCACCAATTTCAACCTTGGTTGAAATTTTAAATTTTCAAGTATTTCAGTGAGTGCCCTATGAGAAGTTAAAGCAATAATATTGAGTGTTCGAGATCTGTTTCAATTTCAGAAGCAACACACAGGTGAATTCCCCACATTAACAGGTTTTCTTGCATAGACTGGCCTATAAACACTGCATGCAATACAGTATAATGCATATAACTATATATAAACTGTCTCCTTGTACTTTTAAACAATATATTCCCTTCTGTTCTGACCAACTTTATGAACTGTAACTTATTAACTACTTCCAATTTAAATTAAATATCGTGAGTTAAATTAACTCATGATAATATTTATTTTGTAATTTAATTATGTAAAGCCCAGCAGATTTCCCAACATTAAAACTCATTCCAGTCATTTTTTGACTCCCATGTAGAGATTTTGCTCTTTTCTTGTCTCATGTGATCATAAATATAAAGTCATAAATAGCATAGAAAAGATGATAACTATTATTACTTTGTTGTTTACGGGGATCAAATCACACTGTGCTGGAACCAACATATTCATTGTGAATTACAAGGCAGCATGCAAATAAAAAAAACATTCACAGACATTGCCAACAGATGAAATTAGTAGCAGCTGCAACACTAAAATGCATCTTTATTAATTAAAAACTGCAGTAGGCCATTTTCCTTAGCAGTTTCAGATGAGACTTGAAGTTAATTATAACGATAACACTCCTGCTAAAGTAAATGATCTGAAGATTTCCTCTACTGCTGCAGACTGACGACAAATAACTGCGTAAAAGCACCTGAGGGTGGATTTTTCCTTCGTAGTAACATTTTATTAACTGCAACACCAGCTCCCCATCATTAAAGTGAATATGTGAAGTGCATCCAACCATTTTGCATAGTTGTTACATGGGTACTATTCATGACTATCATGTTGGATTAGGTGATTTGAAGGAGAGTCAGAAAATGAGGTGGGGTGAGCGATACCTTGCCCATCTCCTTGTTCTCCCCTTTTCCAGCTGTTCTAATTTGACACCTTGAGCATTGGAGGGGGTAGGGTTAACTAGGTGGGGGAGTGGAAAGACACAGCGGAATTCATTAAGAATAGCAACCCCTCTCTCCCTTCAACCTCCCTCCAACGCTAATGACATCAGAGGTTAGCAGAGAGCAGAGTAACCCAGAGATGGGAGGAGAGGAGCAAGAAGAGAGAAAAGCACCAAGAGCAGGGAGATGCAAGAAACATTAGGAATCACGATAGAAAAATACCCCTATTTCACTGCTTTCACAGAATGTGAATAAAGTGATACAGTGCAGCTCAGACTTGTAATAAAATTTTAGTTAATTATAATGAAAATAACTGCAGTTGATGCTAATTATTTTATCCTAGTATAGTAAATGCATAAACGTTTATTCATACACACATGTACCGATGAAGAGAAGTTATTTATCGGTACTGACCACATGCACCTGTTTCTTTTTTGTGAAAAAAAAAATACTGCATAGAACAGATTCTGCACAAATTAGATGCCAATAGATGATATCATTTCAAGCATATATTTTTACCCATTTAAATGGAAATGGTCATAAAGGTGTTGTTAAATAATTGTGGTTAGCTCAAATAATGGTGACAGCCCACACTGCTGTGTTTGTGATTCTTTGAACACTCTCACCAAGGGACTTGTTTCTCTGGTTTGGTCCCAGTGTATTTCTGCATCCTTTTATCATTCACATGAAATGAAAGAGTTTTGAAAAACTGCCATTTTGTCTCTGACAGTCCTAATGCACTATAATGACATACCAACAACCGACTGCAGACCTTTGAAAAACCCATTTATGCCACACTCTGTAGGTTGGATGGAGTGCAATCAGACCTTTTTCAACGTTGTGATTACAACGTAGTGGCACAGTAATCTGTGGCTGAGGAATTGGCTGCCTAATGGCAGTTTCACATCAGCCATCTATAGGGACCTTCCAGACAGGTAAAGTGCTAGTTGCAAAATATTGAAATGGCCAGTGCCACCTGGAATGAAAGGCCTTTAAAACGTATTAAGAACTTATTTTTTTAGAAGCCACAGATCTGTGTGCAAGATGAGCAGCTTTATCTTTGCAGTCACTTAAAACATCAAACACATTGCTTTCCTTCAGAGCTGCTCTGAAGCCAGAGCCTGATTTTAGAGCTGCAGAAAAAATATTTCTAGGCTGAGTTGAAATCCATGCTAAAACAGTGTCCCAAGACCTTTCAAATGCTCATTTCCATTTATCTACCAGTGACATTTTTCATGACGTACTCTCTGGCAAACTATCTGACTCATAAATCCAATTTAAACCTATTACTGAAGAACTTTTAAAGCTATCCTTCATTAATGTTAATGGGGTTTTTTAGTGGAGGCCAGTGGTGGTTAGGACTACATGGCTGCTTTCCCAAGCTTGTTTAACAGGCTTCAGACAGAGATGGATGCTTTGTGCAGTCCGATAGGCTCTCTGAGCCATCTATCACCCAGAAGACCCACCCACAGAGCTGGCGTTCCATAACAAAGGGCAGGCAGGAAAGCTCCTGATTGACAGCTTTATGTGTGTGGTGGCGAGTCAGACAGCAGAGAGGAGACACAGTATCTGTTTCTGGCCTTAGTGCCGGTGCCCTTTCTGAAAATGAGTTGTGAAGAACAGAACAAAATAATGAGTGAGCGGGGGAATCAATCAATATGCCGACACATGAGATAAATGAGAGAATCAAATACACAAAAAACATCCCTAATGCTGCTGAGTAGGTACAAAACTAATCAGCCAAATGAATCTGCTTCAGTAAGTAACTGTGAATAGAGAGCACTGTTAAGACATAAACAGTTATTATCATAAAGATTATTACCCTTACACCCCCAGACTTACTAATTAGCATAATAAACAGCCATATTCTAAAATGTATGGCAGGGCCAAACAATAAACCCCTCTTACAACATGTAAATACAGATACTGTGCATGCAAAGACAAACTAATACATAAATAAAGGGGCAACACACTGGTCTGCAGTCACTAAATTCCAGTTCACCAACATTAAAATCTGTAATAATAAAACACACATACAAGAAAATGCAATATAAACTGCTTTGCTGCTGCCACGGCAATAATCATTTTATGAGAGGCCACAGTTCCTCTCAGGGCTGTATATATTGTTGAAATGCAGACAAAAAGGAAGCGGGAGGGGTACATTTCAGAAGAGACACACTAAATTTGGACAGTAAGTAGTATCACCCCGTCGGTGCGGTACACCGCACATTCGCAACGCCCCATTTAACCGCACACGGCGCTTCCCTCTACTGCCTTCATTTGCATACTTCAGCGGGGCCCTGACGGATGAAGACGGATGGGGCAAAATCAGCCTCACTGAAACAACTGTTTTATCAAGGTTAAACTATCCAAGAAGCTCTTAACCCCCGCGCCTTTATCACACTACAGCTTTCCCAATATCAATCTATCAATATGATCTTATCGACAGGGAGGGGGGCGAAGACGCTCTTCATAAACTCAAGTAATAGGAACATAAAGGAATTTTATGTGTTTGGGGGAGGAGACTGCTAAACATGGTGCTGAAGGACATGTCCAATAAAACAGGCTACAAGGTGGTGCCAGCGAGCCAAATAAAATATAATAGAAGACGAAGAAGAGCTGCTCGCCTCGAGGCGTGACAGACATGTGCGGAGTCACGGGGTCGTCGGTTTGAATCTTGTGAAAGGCTGGTGAACGCATGAATAAAGAACAGACAATCAGGCTTTAACAAGAGGCCTCAAAGTGAACTTGAACAAAGTGTTGCTACAATAATAACACTTCCCGGTATGAAGCAAAAAAAAAAAACTGTATTGGGCTTGTGTCGCATACAAATTTCAAATAATGTAAGAAATGTATAAATGTTCCAAACAAATGCAACACAGTATAACATGGTGTAATTAATTGTATATACTGTACACTTCAGCTACACATTTTAGCCATTAATTTGTTGCTTATTAGCACATATAGTTGCACTGTACCACTTATTAGGGTTAGTTGTTATTGTTAGGGTTACTGAGGCTTAATTGAGTTATTCTAAAGTGTTACCTAAAGATCATATGTAAACAAATTGCATCCATTTATTTGTTACAAATCACTGTAAGAGGTTAATTCTTTGCATTTATGTCATGCTTTTCTGCTTAAAATGTGTCTCTCATTTACAAATTCACCCTTGCGATGGTAGAAAAAATATGGATTACAATGAAAACATAAATTGGACTACACAGGGTGCACGGTGGATTCTGGTGGGATGTGATTTGTCTTTGTATCAGTGCAAACTAACACACAGGGAACGGAGAACTAACAGTAGGACAGTTGGAGTTGTGAGTCTTCTGGAGGTTGGAGCAGGACACCAGGGCTGCAGAAAATGGGAAAAATAACTGCAACTGAACTTTAATGCTGCACACCTGGTTTAAAGACACCGAACATACAGTATGTGCCGGTGAGCAAGTGACAACACCTCAGAAATGATTTTGGAATGAAATTAGGTCTCAGTGTAGGTGACTCACAGTGAAGACACCACCGACAAATGTGCCTATTTTTGGTCAACATCATCCTTTGCTAGACATTTCTTTATGCAACCTAGTCTTCTTTACCACGTTTTTTTCCTGCTCCTTGTTCATATCACTTTATGGGACATCAAATATTTCCATGATCTGCTTAAATAATATATTACGCAGACCCTTGAACAGTGTGGCGGAAAAACATTCAAACGAAACATGTAAAATAACAAAACATCAGTAGCCTAACAGATTAAAATGCAATAATAATCTGGCCATTTAAACATACACGTAAAAGTGATTTTAATCTCATCACAGAGCTACTACCTCTAAAACTTTTGATCTCTGAAGGGTAAAAACTCAGTTAGAAGTGGCTTGGTAATAAATGAACAGAAGTATATAATTTGCTGATTATGCTCAAGTAGAAAAAAGAAAATGACAGCAATTAACATAATTTCAGTAGGAGTTAACTGTCCAGAACTAACATCGCCAAAGGCAAGCTGGCAGACAGAAGGCACAGAGGAAACCCACAGCTTTCACTCTTTGAGTTTGGATACAAGTATCTACAGTACAGAGAAGCAGCACGGATCATCCAGTGTGTTATCAATCCTCATTGCTGTTGCATTGAAGAAACACTGTTTGAATATTTCAGCTTGTTAGAAAGGCACGCTGACAAAGGAAGTTTTGATGTTTCCTAGTTTTACACTGAAAAATACCACAGTCTGATACAGAGGCCTCTAACATTACTATAAAATCAATTTTCTATTATCTAATAATAGCACCGGAAAGTAAAACTATAGCTGGTGTTCTGGAAATATGCATGGCTTCTTTCCAATTTCACTGTAACTGCAGTTTAAGTACAATTTGATTTGCATTGGATACTTAATAGTTTTTTACAGTCCAATAGTGCACTTCTACAGACAAAGAATTTCAATTAGAGCTGCAATGATCAGTTGATTAATCAATTAGTCAAACCAAACTATTTTGAGAATGAATAATTTAAGTCATTTTTTTACAAAAAAGTCAAAAGTTGCAGAAAATACCAGGTGACGGCTTCTCCAATGTGCAGACTTGAAAACAAACATAGGAACTTAATGGAGTGTTGGGGAAATGGCAATCAGATGTTTTACACTGTTGTCTGACATTGTATCAAGTGATTTATTAATTAACAGTCAAAATACATTAATCACAACTGAAAAAGTTTGTTAGTTTTGATGTTAAAGAGACTGCCCTGCTTAAATATACAATAAAATCTCCCGTGTCGATCTCATCATGTTGTGTTTTGTAGTTGTTTCCTTGGCTCATGGGCATTGGGAGCTCCGATGCCTTGAGGAGCAGATTTAAGGGCCCTTATCTGGCTCTGTCTGAGATCGCCTTTCCTCTGCCAGGCAGCCACGCCGAGCGCTGACCTCTGCTAACACTCATGCTCTTACCCCACTGTGCTAAATGCTACCTGTGGTGTCACATCTGCCCTGGGATGAGGTCCAAAACTGCAGCACCCTGTGTCTCTATAGACCCCACAGACATAGCGGCAACAATCCCAAGAGACTGTTTTGCTGCCTTTTTCGGCCCCCTGAGCACACACACACAGACACATACACATGCACACGCACACAGAGGAATAGTAGATACCACACACTGCACTAAAGACTGCCAGCATGACGCTGTTTGATTTTGTAGCCACAAAAACAACTCTTTGTGTGGCTAAATTTATCATCTCTCCGCCACAGTATTTGTGTCTTTCTCTACAGTTCAATATCTCTTCTCTCGTTCTGTGTGTGTCTGCATTGTTCTTTGTCTGCGCTTTTCCTTCCAGCGAAGGTGCCGAAGTTACCAAGGCTCATCTGTGGCCTCTTTGTCTCTCACGGCAACGGCAAGGTTTATTAACATAAATTAGAATAGCTCACTGTGAGAGTACCTTGTCGCTATGCGTTACCCACGGCAACCTCTCCTCCACTCTCAATCCACCTGAGTGTATGTGTCTGCACATGTTTGTGCGTGAAATAAAGAATAGAAAAAGAGAGGAAGAGAGAGAGAGTGAGTGAGAGACACTCTCCTGCATCTAAATGTGAAACTCTGAAACGAGGGAGACACATCCACACCCATCTCTCCCCTGTCCTGATTAAAATAAATGGTGCTATCTGCACTGCATGACTCACTACACCATGGCATTACTATCAGTAATTGAAACATCCAATCACTACTGAGCCATCAACCTCACTGCTCTTCTCCATCTGACTTTGTGGCACCTGATTGAACATCCCATCGTATGGAAAGTAATACTGGATTAGCCTACATGTATAGAAAGTCTGAGGACAGATGCAAAAATAATTCATCAGCCTGTGTGCAATTCATGTTTTTACGTATCATGTACAGTATGGATGTGCAAGTGCGTGCTTCTGTGTACATTTCATTATGTGTGCACCTGTGTATGTGTCCTATTCAGAATCCTTAGCAGATTTCCAGGGAGAGTCGGGCAGCCTCATTGATTGGTGTTGATTCCATCTGGGCAGCGAGCAGCAACTGACAGTGGATCTAAGCCGCTGCGAAAGGCAACCATTAATCTTGGTCCTGTTTAAGCAGCATGTATTAATTTATGTCAATTTTACTAAGTCAGCCAGGGAAGAGCGCTTGCCATTTTATGTTTGACTGTTCATCGAAGTCAGGAGGGTTCCTTTGTACAACCCCAGCAGGCTGCCAACACGCCACTTACATCGTAGTGGCAGGGAGCCAGAGAAATGAGATCCCACACCTTGAATTAAAGGTTATCAACTGTGAGGGCAACCACCTCCATTCAAGTGCCCAAGGAAATCTGAATGTAAGTTACATTTGTTTTTTCATATAAGAAACAAAGTCACCATATTTCGTCTGTCTGAAAAGGCCGGAGCTCATGCGATGTGCATAAAACCAATCATAGGTGGCAAAATTACACACACCCTTTACTTGAGGACAAGTATGGATAGTTGTGTAAAAAGCTTGAGGTAGAAGTAGAAGAATGGATTCAATGTCAAGTAAAAGCAAAGTACACGCTGTGAAATGTACTTAAAGCATCGTAAATGAACACTTTAATGTAGCTTTAATGTAAGCAATGGTGCTTTTCTCTGCAATCTGGTCTTTCTCTTCTATTACCTATTTTACTGCATTTTCATGTGGTTACATCATGTTGGGCAATACAGCAAAAAATATCCCTAATAGTCAATAGGGATGGGGCCGATCCGATCCAGTATTGGTATCGGGTTCCGATACCAACGTAATTCACGGATCGGAA